>JAVJIF010031384.1:0-275025 GCA_038442645.1 Agave tequilana | reverse complement strand
TGCTCCTTTTATCAATTATAAGTCAATGAAAATTGAGTAAATAACTTTTAAGAAATTGAAATATGGTTTTAATTTTTGGAAGATAAGAAAATAACTAAGTTATCGAGCTCAATGCCATTTCAACAAGAAATAATTGTACTAGTTAATTAAACTAAAAGTAATATGGATTAATAAAAGGAAAATTATTAATAAAATAGCAATAATTGATAAAATAGATATAAGATATCATGTTGTAAACCTAAGAATTAATTCAAATATGATTAATTTGTTAAAAATTCAGCATAAATTCATTTTTCATTGAACAACGGTTAATAAAAGAGTATTTTTGCAAAACAAATCAAAAACACAAAGGCCATATAAAGAAATATGCAATTCTCAAAAGAAAAAGGCGTGTATGTGCTAAAACCCCAAAATAGAAAGTCAAAAATAACCGTTGCAATCTGTCCGAGTCCGAGTCTGATTCGATGACAGAGAGATTGTTAGCTTAACCATGAAGCTAATTTAGCTCACCGTTAGATAAATACATCCCCTTCTTAACAACACCCCCTTCACCCGCTCTGAAACCCAAAACCCAAAATCCTAAACCCTAACCCAAATCAAGAAGCAACCAACCCCTTTCTCGAGATCTGGATACAAGGAATCAAGGCGTCGGTGATCGCCATGGATCTGGAGATGGGAAATTCTGCTAATTACCCAATGGTTCTTGTCCAAATCCCTATGGACAACGAAAAAGAGGTCCTTTTTCTCTCTTTCTTCTTCCGATTTCTTCTTTCTGTGATTTCATTTTGATTTCGTCCTTGTTTGCGATGGGTGTGTTCCTTTTTTGGGGTTCGATGTGAACAGGTGAATGCGCCTCTCATGGCCATCCGATCGGATCATTATCCAAGTGCTTGATGATTCCAACGACCCAATTGTTAATTGGAGTAATAATCATGGTTTAAATGAGTAAATATTGAGAATTCCATTTCTTTTTTTCTTTTTATGTCATGTTTTGTTCTTTTCTTTTCTTTTGTTTTCACATTGGGGTTGTCTTCTTCATCTTCCCCTGCCATTCTTTATGTCATGTAGTAATTTATTTTCTTGCGTTCTTGATTCTCAGGGAGATTTTTTTTTTTTACTTTTTTTATTTCTTAATTGGTTTGATTTACACGTATTCCTGAATCTGATCCGGGTGTCATCTTTTCTTGTTCCAAATCCAGCACTGAGGTTTTTTGGCAGCAGTGTCTGCAAAAGAACTTAATTCATGGGATTTAGTTGTAATTCAGTGACAAGGTCAGTTTTTTATTATGTGTCTATGCCCTCTGTTTGTTATAGTCAATTCTATTTCCCCAATTTTAGCAAGTAGCAATGGATGATTAAGAAAGGTTGTGCATCACTTTTATGCTATGTTAATTTTTATCCTTCCTGATTAAGAAATTCTGTCTATAATTAATAATAACCATGGCATTATTTCATCACTTTAACATCTGTCAAGATACCATTGGGGGTTATGATTTTAACTCGCCTATTTTCATATTCCCGTCTTATTACTTGAAAGAAATCATCATCAGTAGTTTGTTACATGTTGAAAACTTGAAATTTGCTTAAGTGTTTTTCTGTGATTTTAAGTGTTATATTCTGTAATTTTGTTACATGTGAATGTTCTGGGTATCTGTAGCTAGGAGCCACTGTTAAGGGATGTTGCTTGGTAATAATGGTAAAGGGGAAGATTGGTAAAAGAGAGTACATCCATAGATCTCTTTCAGGTGTTTGATAGCCGTACAAATTGATTGCTTAGTCTTGTTTCTGATGTCAATAATGATAATATACTTTGTTATTACAGGTACATATTAATGCCTTGTAGAACCAGGATACTGTAAATAATGTTGGTTACCTTAGGAAATTATTTAGAATTGAACTCTCCTATCTTCATCATTGTGTTGTTATTACTGTCTTTATTATGGTATTTGTATTCCAGAGTGTGAAAGAATTGGAGCTTTTAGTTATTACCTATGTATATTAATAAAAGAACAGTAACTGTTATATTCCATAATGGGCATAATCCCTCCCATGATATGCTGGAAGTGAATGGCTTCTACTTAGATCACAAAAAATGTAGGCGAACTTTCTATTTTAAATGATTGTTAGGTCCTTTGTTTCATTTTGATGTGTTATTAAGTATATGATGTTTCACAAGAATGCACTTCTGTAGTTAAATTAACCTAATATGATGACCAGTAACAATTATTGACACCCTCATAACATTACTTCCTAGTAGTTTGCACAACTAAACCCACTAATTTAACTTTCTATGATATGGAGTAGGGTTCAAATCCTAAGTAGTAATTTAGCAACAAGTAAAAATCGTTTTCCGTAGATGGCTGGAGAAATTTTTTGTAGTTAGCCATACCATGTACATGTACCCTGTAAAAGAAATCATCACCCATCCGCTGCCATAACTTTTCCACCAAATTGGCCATAGTTTCTCAAAATCATCCATCCTGGAAACAAATTGGTAGTCTTTGGCAAGTGGCGGCAGTTTAAAAGACAAAAACTCGAACATTTTTAGGTTATTTAGCCAACCAAATAGCCTCCTATTGAGATAAAGAGATGGACGATTAAAGATAATGATGACAATAGATATGACAAGTGTTGTTAATTGGGAAGTTTTAAGAAATCTCTTATCTCTCTGGAAGGCATTGCATGCGTAAGAGGGTTCACAAATTTCAGACATGACTTGAACAACAGATAATGAGAGCAATTTATCTCTATTGATTAGGGAGAGAGCTGAGCAGTTTCAAGTAAAGTAGAAGCATTAGAGATTCAAACAGCTAGTACACTTTCCATCCCAGCAGACTATTAGACTTGGAAACATGGACAAGGCCCTAGGAGGCATCTAGAATGTCCAACTATTTTTGGCAATTGATCTAAATCAATTGTTCTGAAAATTTAGAACGGGGAGCATTTACATTTCATGGAAATAGATGAGTATATATTTCGCGTGCATGCATAGCTTGATGGGGGTGGGATCGGTTATTACAGAGAATCAGTCCTTCAGTCCTTTATTGTGTAGCGGGGTTGGTGGTAGGATGCTCAAAGGAATACCAAGTTGATCTAAATGCCAATGATCAGTCATTTCTTTTATCTTATGTTTAGTCTATTGTGTGTTTTAGTCTCTTGATTATGATCTTTCTAATTATGATTTTATGCTCTTGACCAAAACTGTGACCATTTACATTTTGAGGGCATGTACTTAGCCATTTAGGACTGGATGGTTTATTCACCTTTTATTTTTTATGTCACACAGTTTTGTTGCTGGATTTTTTGTTATTATGATACTCTGAACATATTTTCTTTATTTTCTAATTAAGGAGCATACCTCTCTTCCTTCATCCTTCAATATTTTTGATTATTCTTTTTGGAACCCAGTTCACCTGAATCTGGAAACGTCTACTGTGCATTTTATTATTGTACAATGGTTGGTTCTTCTGGCTCAATAGACTACACATATTTGAGAGATAATTCTCATGGGAGAAATATTATAAATAGTCCATAAAATTTTGGGAAGCATTTTAAAAGTGAAGGCATTATACTGATTGATCAAGTTGCTTCTTCCCTGGAGCTTGTCACCCTGCCCATTGCAAATCCCTACCTTAAATTTTCACTTATTGCAAATCCTTTTTTGGAGTCGATGTTAACAGGTAAATGCGGCCTCTCATGGCCTTTCGATCAGATCATTATCCAGGTGCTTGATGATTCCACCGACCCAGTAGTTAATTAAGGTAATAATCATGGTTTAAATGAGTAAAGACTGGCAATGCCATTCCTTTTTCTCTTTATGTTCTGTTCTGCTCTTCTCATTTGATTTCACATTGGGGTTGTCTTCTTCATCTTCCCCTCGTAATTTTGCGTTCTTGATTCTCATGGAGAGAAAAAAAGTTCACTTTTTTTATTTCTTTAATAGGTTTAATTTTCACGCAAATGCTTTGGGTTCTTGAATCTGATCTGGGTATCATCTTTTTCTGTTCCAAACTCAGATACTGAGGTGTTTTTGGTACCGATGTCTACAAAAGAACAGAATTCATGGGGATTTAGTTGCAATTCTTTGACAAGTTAGTTTCTGATTATGATCTGTGTTAATAATAGTCGATTCTATTTCCCCATTTTTAGCAAATAGCAATGGATGATTAAGAAAGTTGATGCATCACTTTTATGCTATGCTAATTTTTATCCTTCTTGATTAAGAAATCCTGTCTATAATTAATAATAACCATGACACTATTTCATCACTTCAACATCAGTAAAGATATCATTGGGGGTTTAGATTTTAACTAGCCTATTTTTGTATTCCCATTTTATTAGAGGAAAGAAATCATCAAGAGTAGTTTACTACATGTTAATGATTTTTCAGTTTTTCCCTTATGACATCAACTAGTAATGTAATTTTGCATCAATAAATTTATTATTGTTATCTCGCATTGCCAGATTCTCGAGTCTGAGGTGGTACAATTGTCATGAGGTTGTGTGGGGCAAGTAGTATTAGGTTGATACCATGTTATTGATTTTCTGTTTTTTTTAAATTGTTCTACTGACCTACATAAGACTTCAGCATTTTAGCGAACCCAGATTACTGTGATAGTGCTAGTTTAGATTGTAATATGTTTTCTCATGGAAATGCTTTATGATTATTGTGTGGATTCTGAATCTCATATTCTTATTTCATAACATGATTGTTTTTATAATCTCTAGCTTTTAATTTACTTGGTGTTTTCTTCTAATTCAGCTGCAACCAAAGAAAAGTACAAGACAATTGATAACTTGTTTTCTAAACACGTGGATAAGACATCCCAAATAATCAAGTTTCTATGAAAATTTCATATTCCTGACTCTTCACTTTTTATGGCACTGTCAAACACCACAATGCCACTTGATTTTTTTAGTGACTTATTTGGTGATTTTTTGAATATGTATTTACTGTTTCCTGACTATATTTCTGTGATATCAAAATTGATTTTCAATAGATCCTGTTCAATCCCCAAGTCGTCAAGCAACCCTTGAAGCCAAATTGCCTCTTTCATAGCCTCCATCATGGCCATATACTCAGCCTTTGTAATAGACAAAACGATAGTAGACTGTAGAATAGAGCGCCAACTCATCGGTGCTTGGGATAATGTGGATACATACCCCATCGTAGACCAGCGCTTGTCAAGGTCTCCTGCGTAATCACGATCGACATATCCAAGACACTTTTGCTTACTCATAGTATTCTTTTCGAACACCAAACCAACATCTGTGGTACCCTTTGATGTATCGTAGAATCCACTTCACTGCCTCCTAATGACCCCTATCGGGATCGTGCATATATCTGCTAACCATCGAGACATCTTGTAACAAATTAGTGCCTTGTACACACTCTTGTTGACTATTCTCGACCATCTCCCCCAGCAAATCTAACAAAGCAATACGGAAACAATAAGTGAAAACAAATCTAAATAGATAAAGATCGGATCTTTACCTTCAAATGAAACCACCGACCAGTTCCAAGGTGATTTGCTCCACCTGAGCGAAACTCCCCAACGAAACTTGGAAAGCTCTGATACCACTTGTTGGGACCTACCGGAGGTCTTGTGGCAAACACCAGAGTATACCGTAGAATAATCACAAACACAATAAGAATAAAATAAATGAGAAAGAAAGCGAGAAACACAGATTTAACGAGATTCGACAATTGCCTACGCCCTGAGGCAGAAGGGGAGAGATTTTATTAATCAATCAATTTAGATTACAATCAATGGGGGACAATCTTCTCTTTATATAGTCAGAGAGCCCACGAAGAAAAAAAAACCAACTCTGAATCAGATCAGAAATGAAATCAGAATTCTATTAGGAAACTGCCAGAAACTCGTGGCTGTTGACAGCCATGATGGCCTGTCGACAGGCTGCACAAACACAACTCTCGAGTTGGACAACAGACTGAAATGTACATGTCGATAAACTGAGCTACAGCTGTCGACAGGCCTCCAGTGGCTGTTGACAGACTGTCTATCTTAACTCTCTGTTCGGCAAATCCGCGTATTTGTTGTCGTCCGCAATGATGGGCCTCTCGACAACGGTCTTCTGCACTTATTTTTTGCTGCTCCTGCCACCATCAATCTAATGGGTTAAAAAAACCTACGAACAAGATTTTAAACTCTCTCCCTCATACAACCCTCACTGTCACATGTGTGAGCATGCAGTTTCTCTCATACGCACATACATATATGTCAGGTGCGTATATTCCTACAGAGAATTCCCTAGAGCCACAGCCATCCACCCAGCCACATACAAAACACACCCCTGCAAAGGGGGTTAACAATTAAAGTCGGATTGATTTCTAATCTCAAAATGTTGATATGGTGGAAAGGCAGATTGATTATCCTAAAATCATGTCATTGAAGAAGTTTGCACATCATCTAAACACAGAGATGTGACAAATAAAAGGAACTGGAAGTTTGGGTTGAGAGAGAGGGGGAGAGCTTTCACAGTTTTGGTTGAGAGAGGGGAGAGAGAGCTTTCACAGTTTTTATTGAGAGAGGAGAGAGAGCTTTCACAGTTTGGGCTGAGAGAGCGAGGAGAGAGCTGCTGTAGGTTGGGTTTAAAAGGAAAAGAAAGAAGCAACTAGAAATGAGTGTAATTTGGTCCTAAAATATAGTCATGTGCATACGTATAATTGGACACATAAAATTAACAACTGATTACCTTCTTCATTAGTTGGGGAGACTCAGGTACTTGTAGTGAAGCTAAAAATAAGGTAGTACCTTTCATATAGATCCGACCATAGTTCGGTTCGAACTGTCGGTTCGAACCAAAACCGCGGTCACGAGAACCAGAGCCAGACCAGGCTGCCAGTTTCATGGTTTCGAACCGAACTGGAACCGGTGCTCAGGCAGTTCTATTCTGGTTTCGTTCTGAAAGAATCAAATCTGTCGGTTCTGGTTTTGGAACCGACGGTTCTGGTTCGGAATCACTCTATTTTTTATTTTATTTTTGCTTTTAGCCTGGGCTGGTCTTGGCCTAGCCCAGGCCTGCCCAAGTGGCACCACATCAAACTTGAAAAAAAATTAACTTTTTTGCCTCTATTTGGTCTCGAACCCACGACCTCCCTTATTAAAGGACACTTTAACCATTGAGCTAATAGGCTTTTTGGTTAGTCTTTAGATAATATGTATACTATTTAATGCAATAGTTTAAAAAAAAAGATGAAAATGTTTCGGGAACCAGAAATGTCCAGCTCCGGAACCGGCCACTGACGGTTCAGTCCGGTTCCTCCAACCCCGAAATCAGGAACCAGCAGTTCCGCAATCGGACCGGGGCGGTCCAGAACCGTGACTGGGGTGCTTTCATAGAAGTGGGGTAAAGTACATTTCATGTAATTTACCTAAAAGTTAATGAATATTAAGTAATGTGTAATTCACTTAATGTGTGTGACATAAAACATAATTTAAGTTCTCTCAATGTCATTTCAATGGGAAATAATTGTGCTATTTAATCACATATAATATAATTTGGACAAATTAAAGAAATGATTAATAAATATAATTTAGTGTTGTCATGTAAAATTATAAAAATTAATTTACCTGTGATTTGATTTGTTACTGTTCTCCACTATTTTTTTTGTCCTAGTTACAAGAAGTGATGATGATGAGGATCGGTGGTGGAACAAAACGGCGGGTTTGATTTCAAATTTTAGGTAGTACTAAAAGAAACCTCTTCTTTCTATTTTGCTTTTTCTTCTTTTAATTAGGGTTTCAAAGATGAGGTTTTTGTGATCTAATTGAAGAAAGATACTGTGTTGGGGTTTTTTTTGTAAATAATTTGCATGTGGTGTGCTATATTCTTGATTACATGTGATTTTCCTTTTACTTTTTGCTGCCCTATTTAGAAATTCCCATGAATCTCTCTCCCAATCACCTATAAATCACAGGAAACGAGTTAATTAAATTCTTTTTTCCTACTATTTTTCTTTTTCTTCTTTCAATTAGGGTCTGAAAGATTAGAGGTTTATAATGTGATTAATGAAAGATATTGTTCATCGTTCAGTCATATGACCAGAGCCAATAAGAAACCTACAGATTGCTTATTTTTGATGTGTGCAAGATTTTGCTGATAGAAGATCCAAAATATCAGAATAGCATTCACCTGAAGTTAATACCATACAATAGTTTACCAAGACTTTTGGGATCCTTTCAACAGTCTGTTGGGCCTCTATTTGTCTGAAGTTTTCATTCTGACTTCTTGGAATATATAAACCACTCCTCTGGTTGCTTCCCTCATGACTCACAATGTTATTTAAGTGTAACAGATTTTTCGATAAGTAATTTCTGCATTTATGTGATCTTGAAAAATTAAGCACAAAATTTACTTTTCATGGGAGTATTTGGTTCTGTTCAACCTATTTTGCAAAACAAAAGATGTAACCATCTAATAAACAATTCTTGTTGGGGACACAAAGTAGCTAGTTATCGAGTAACCCTAGTATTTAGTATTTGTTAACACTTTCTCCAATTCATTTATATCCTTTCCTGGTGTTATCGCAATAAAATGCATTATATGTAGTTACCATGTTCGATGCCTTTTCTTCCTCATATTGTTTCATCCCTTGTGTTATTAGGACTGGGTGGCATTCCATCAAGGTCTAGAGTGTGGGTTTCAAGGATGAACAATTGAAATTGGTTGACGGTTTCTTTTCTTTTTGGCAAGTAATTTTCTTCCTCATCTTTTCAGTCCATTCGAAAATTTTGAACTGTCCATTTGAAACTTCCTCAACTTTTTCAGTCCAACATATTAATATATCTTCAGGAAGGTGTGCTTGCTTTAATGCAAAGATTATTGTCACTCATGAATATGCAATTAAAGACATTATCTGTCAGTAGAAGCCAAACACAAGAACTTAATTAGTAGAGTACTCAGAGAAGAATCATCTGTTGCTTCCTGTGGTCAAAGATGACAGTCTTTCTATATTTTCGTGCCATCCATAGGCGAAAACTGAGGACGGATTGAAATTTGTGCATAATTTGGATAGCAAGACCCAAACATGGACCTTAATTGATTTAAATGGGTCAAATCTATTTCCTATGAAATTCCTCACCCAACTCAAATAAAAACCATGGTTTAATTCAAATACAATAAGGGTTTAATCTGATCATGGTGAAGTTTGATGCAACAACCGACCCATCCCTCCTTAAAAGGATCAAAATGTGGTGTTGTGCGATTTTTCTTTTATGAACTAACATCTTTTTTATGAATATGATATGATTGGCACTTTGATTGCTATACTTTGTCTGTTGGTGAAAGTAACAGCTAGAATTGAAATTTGGAGACACATGTATGGATTGGAGGAACTATTTGAAGTTTTCATATTGTATAATGCATGATGTTTGTTTAACTTGGATTGGAGTTCTGAGGGTTAGTTAAAATGGAAATTGACAAAAGAATGCACAGGCTATCTCATAGGAAGATATATAAATGGATTATCGTACTTTGATTAGTATGAGTTAAGGTGGTTTACTGGGTTTTGTTAGGTGTTGACTGAAGCCTTACAGGTGTTGAGATTAGAATTAAACTAAATATAATGTATGGGGAACTAGATTTTAAGCTGCCACAGGGGGCTTTGGCTTTTCCTGGCCTGATGTGTGAGTGTGAGTTGTCTTGACTCTCAAGCAGCTTATAGTTTCATTTGACAATACATCTGACTATAAGTTCAGACTACAAGTGCATAATGAATTCCTTCGGTTCATTTACTTGTAATATATTAGATCTTCTCCTGCACTACATCTCACCTATTATTTTTATCTTTGCCTGTTGTTATTGTCAATTTTCACCTTAAATTGATGAAATATCAATGTCGCATTCCAATCATGGAGCCTCACATATCACTTTTCCTGATTATTAAGGTTAGTTATGTATTCAGCAATATCAATTTCAACTATGGGTGTAGGTTTCTGATAATGTTAAATGCGTAATTAGTTCCTTTGAATTATGTTCTGTGCTAATTTCTCATGGGATAATTTTTTACTGAGTCATCTTGGACTTGCTAATCTTTCTGGTTCCTATCTATTGGTTAAAACATAATAACTGTGGAATGCCAATGTTAGCATTCCATTCAGAGTCTTTTGTGATATGAAATTGACAAACTCTATTACTTTGAAATGCATGGGTACTGCTTTTAGGATGTGCAAGCCTTTTCCAAAATTGGCGAATTCTTGGGCACATGTTTCTAAATAGACGTTTATATCATTATTACTTATTTAAGAGATTTGAGCTTTTCTTGAAAATAATTTCCAAATGGTAACTCATTCTTGAAGATCATGATGATGAAAATAATTTTCTTGGGAATATAGGTATCAAGGTTTCTTATATAAGTTCGATTGGCACAATCTGCATTGTGTTCTTTGCTAGAAAGTTACGAACATGTCTTTCTTTGCAAAGGATGTTCACCTTTTAGCTAGTATATTTTCTATTAAACTATTTTTCTTCTTAAATTTTTCACTTTTTGTTCAACAATTATATACCTTTCTTTTGTTCATCAATTTGTTTATTTTATGTTGTTCAGTGCGAGGTAGATGGGGAGGTTGTTGTTTGGAAATTGATGAGGGACTGGATCTATGTACACATGCAACTATAAATGTGAATGTGTGTGTTTGTGTGTGTGTGTGAAATGTTTCTATATATGTGTGTATATGTGAATGTGTTGATATACGTTTCTCTCTGTGTGTGTGTGTGTGTGTGTGTGTGTGTGTGTGTGTGAATATATGTGTACATATATATACATACTTATACATATATTCATATAGAAATATACATATGTTTGTGTGCATTTTTATTTGCGTGGGTGTGTTATGTAAGTATGTATATATATGTCCATATGTATTTATGTACACATGTATAATTATAAATTTAGTATGCAAGCTTGTATATGAATTTTATAGCTTGAACGCTCAAAGCTTAGCTGTGTACGTGCCTCCTATGCCGGTTAGTTTCTCCTGAAACATTTTTGAAATATCCACACGAGGTTAGTTATGTGTTATTTATTATTAATATGTTTATATTAAATTATTACAACATATAAATATCTCATTTATAGTTAAATGTCTATTTATTTACAGTTTAAGTATGCAAAACAGAGCTACGTTTCATCAATAAGACAGTCAAGGTATGTCTACTAAAATCCTGAAGTGTTTTTTTTTTTCAAAATTTTTGTACTCTAAGCTTGTTCCTTCCCCCCTTCAAAATCTAGTTAGAATGCATGCATGCATGTTATATGGATATGTTTGTATACATGTATGTACGTTTGTATGTATTTGTGTGTATTTGTTTGTCTATATATGTGAGTGTCTCTATATATATGTATTGATTTCTGTATACATACATGTGTTTATAACTGTGTATCTATTCATATATGTGAATATATATTTGCCAATATATGAGTGTGTGCTTGTATATTTTCATGTGCCTGTATATATGTATATTAAATGTTTATGTGTCTATGTGTATGTTTTTCTGTATATTTGGATATGTATATGTGTCTATGTGTATGTTTTTCTGTATATTTGGATATGTATATGTGTTTGTCTCTATATTGGTATATGTATCTTTATGTGAATGTGTATATGTGTTTGCATGCAACTATATATACGAATATATATGTGAAATGTTTCTATATATGTACGTATATGTGAATTTTCTCAATATATTTTAATGTATGTATAAATGTGAATATATGTGTATATATTTATACATATATACATATAGAAATATGCATATGTCTTTGTGTGTTTTTATTTGCGCGGGTGTATTGTGTACACATATTTATATATTTATGTACATATTTATGTACACACATATAATTATGCATGTAGTATGTATGTTTGTACATGAATTAATATAGGCTTGAACGTGCAAAGCTTAGCTATTCTGTTTTTTTTTTTCCTTTAGCAAATACATCTCTGAGTTTAATAAAGCCATGGGCTCTAAATGCGAACATCGACGAAGGGTGCTCATTTTTTTTGTCGAACAACTTTTCTAATGTTATATTTTCTTTATAAAATTAACTTTGCTGCTGCAGGTAACTTTGAGACAATCCGAACTTTTTCACCATTTTCAAGCTTGGTTGTCATTGATGTCTTGACAGGTTTTTTTTTTTTGTTATTTTCATTTATTATCTTTATAAAAGGTTATTATGTATATTTTTCTAGTTTCTTGAAGGTTGATGTGTAGTTGGTCTCTCATGAACCATTTCCAAAACATGTACACGAGGTAATTATATGTTACTTATGATTAATGTGTTATATTTTCTTTTTTAAATTTATTTTTGCTACTGTAGATCACTTGGTAACAATTCAAACTTTTCATTGTTCTCAAACCTGTTGTCAAGACTAGAAGGTTAACATTAATGTCCTGATAGGTTTGTTTCTTTTTTTCATTTATTATCATTACAAAATATTATTATGTATATATTTCTAGCTTTTTAAGGTTGGTGTGCGGTTGGTTTCTCGTGAAACATTTACGAAACATGCACTTGAGGTTAGTCATGTGTTATTTATTATAAATATGTTATACTTTCTTTTTTAAAATTAATTTTGCTAGTTCAGGTCACTTGGAGACAATCCATACTTTTTCACCATTCTCAAGCTTGGAGTCAACACTAGAAGGTTGACATTGATGTCCTTACAAGTTTGTTTCATTGTTTTTATTTATTATCATTACTAAACATTATTATGTATATTTTCTCATATTTTTAAAGGTTGGCGCGTGTTTGGTTTTTTCGTGAAGTAAATGCGAAACATCTACAAGAGGTAGTTATATGTTATTTATTATTAATACATTTTATATTAAATTTTTACCTCATATTCTCATTTATAGTTATATGTTTATTTATTTTCAGTTGAAGTTTGCAAACAAAGCTACACAGCCCCTTCATCGATAAGACAATCGAGGTATGGCTACTAGAATCATGTAAGTGTTTATTTAAAAATTTTAAACTCTAAGCTCATTCTTTTCCCTATCAAAATCTAGTTAGAATGCATACATGTATGCTATGTATGGATATGTACGTCTGTATACATATATGTACGTTTGTATGCTTATATATGTGAATGCTTGTCTCTACATGTATTTATTTTTTTTGTACATCCATTGTATTTATAACTGAGTATTTATCCATGTATGTGAAGATGTTGTGTATATATGTGTGTATGTAGTATGTAACTACATATGTGAATATATGTGGATATGCCAATATATGAGTGTATGTGTTTGTATATGTGCAAGTGCCTATATATGTGTGTATATGAATATATGTGTACGTGTCTATCCATGCATGCATCTATATATGTGATTATATTTTTGTGTATGTATTTGTATATGTGAATATATGTGTATATCTCTATATTTTTTTTGTATGTATATTATATTATAATGTGTATGTGTCTGAATCTATGTATGCATGCAACTATATATGTAAATATACATGTGAAATATTTCTATATATGTGGGTATATGTGAAGGTGTCAATATATTTTGATGTTTATATAAATGTGAATATATGTATGTGTGTATATAGAAATATGGATATGTCCTTGTGCGTTTTTATTTGCACGGGTGTGTTATGTAAGTACATATGTATTTATATATGTAGGCACATTTATGTACACATGTATAATTATGCATGTACTGTGTATGTTTGTACATGAATTAATATAAGCTTGAATGTGCAAAGCTTAGCTGTGCAGGTTCATCGAGGAATCAGAATTAATGTCTGTGCCTCTCTATCCTTTTTTCTTTGGCAACGAATACATCTCCAAGTTTAATAAAGCCATGGACTCTAAATGCGAACATCGACGAAGGGTGATCAGGTTCTTTTGTCGAGCAACTTTTCTAATGTTATATTTTTTATTATAAAATTAACTTTGCTAGTGCAGGTAACTTGGAGACAAGCTGATCTTTTTTTTCACCATTCATTAGCTTGGTTGTGACATTGATGTCTTGATAGGTTTGTTTTGTTATTTTCATTTATTATCTTTACAAATGGTTGTTATGTATATTTTTCTAATTTTTTGAAGATTGATGTGCAGTTGGTCTCTCAAGAACTATTTCCGAAACATGTACAAGAGGTAAATTATATGTTATTTATGATTAATGTGTTATATTTTCTTTTAAATTTATTTTTACTACTGTAGCTCACTTGATGACAATTCAAACTTTTCAGTGTTCTCAAACTTGTTGTCAAGACTAGAAGGTTAACATTGATGTCCTGATAGGTTTGTTTCTTTATTTTCATTTATTATCATTACAAAATATTATTATGTATATATTTCTAGTTTTTTTAATGTGGTGTGTGGTTGGTTTCTCGTGAAACATTTACGAAACATGCACTTGAGATTAGTCATGTGTTATTTATTATAAATATGTTATACTTTCTTTTTTAAAATTTAATTTTGCTAGTTCAGGTCACTTGGAGACAATCCATTCTTTTTCACCACTCTCAAGCTTGGAGTCAAGACTAGAAGGTTGACATTGATGTTCTTACAGGTTTGTTTCATTGTTTTTATTTATTATCATTACTAAACATTGTTATGTATATTTTTTTCCATATTTTTAAAGGTTGGTGTGTGGTTGGTTTCTCATGAAGTATATGCGAAACATCTACAAGGGGTAGTTATATTTTATTTATTATTTATATGTTTTCTATTAAATTTTTACCGCATATTCTCATTTATAGTTGTATGTTTATTTATTTTCATTGAAGTTTGCAAAACCAAGCTATGCCCTTTCATCGATAAGACAATCGAGGTATGTCTATTAGAATCATGTAAGTGTTTTTTTAAAAATTTTAAACTCTAAGCTCATTCTTTCCCCCCTTCAAAATCTAGTTAAAATGCTTGCATGTATGCTATGTATAGATATGTATGTCTGTATGCATATATGTAAGTTTGTATGTGTATATATGTGAGTACTTGTCTTTATATGTATGTTTGTATTTTTGTACAGCAGTTTTGTTTATAACTATGTATTTATCCATGTATGTGAAGATATATATGTATGCATATATATGTATGTAATATGTAACTACATATGTGAATATATATATACATATATGTGTGTGTGTGTGTGTGTGTGTGTGGATGTGCTAATATATGAGTGTATGTGTCTGTATATGTGCAAGTGCCTATATATGTGTGTGTATATATGAATATATGTGTATGTGTCTATCCGAGCATGCATCTATATATGTGATTATATTTATGTGTATGTATCAGTATATGTGTATATCTATATTTTTGTATTTATATTTATATATAAATATATGTGTATGTGTCTGAATCTATGTATGCATGCAACTATATATGTAAATATACATGTGAAATATTTCTATATATGTGGGTATATGTGAAGGTGTCAATATATGTTGATGCATATATAAATGTGAATATATTTGTGTATATATTTTTATCTATATATATAGAAATATGCATACGTCCTTGTGTGTTTTTTACATGGGTGTGTTATGTAAGTACATATGTATTTATATATGTAAGCACGTATTTATGTACATGTATAATTATGCATGTACTGTGTATGTTTGTAAATAAATTAATATAGGATTGAATGTGCAAAGCTTAGTTGTGCATGTTCATCGAGGAATCAGAATTAATATGTTCGTGTCTTTCTATCCTTTTTTCTTTGCCAACGAATACATCTATGGGCTTTAAATGCAAACATCGACGAAGAGTGGTCATGTTCTTTTGTCAAACAATGTTTCTAATATTATATTTTCTTTATAAAATTAACTTGCTAGTGCAAGTAACTTGGAGACAATCCGAACTTTTTCACCATTCTCAGGCTTGGTTGACATTGATGTCTTTACAGGTTTGTTTTGTTATTTTCAGTTATTATATTTACAAATGGTTATTATGTATATTTTTCTAGTTTTTTGAAGATTGATGTGCAGTTGGCCTCTCATGAACCATTTTTGAAACATGTACAAGAGGTAAATTATAAGTTTTTTATGATTAATGTGTTATATTTTTGTTTTTAAGTTTAGTTTTGCTACTGTAGATCACTTGGTAACAATTCAAACTTTTTCAGTATTCTCAAACTTGTTGTCAAGACTAGAAGGTTAACATTGATGTCCTGATAGGTTTGTTTATTTATTTTCATTTATTATCATAACAAAATATTATTATGTATATATTTCTAGCTTTTTAAGGTTGGTGTGCTGTTGGTTTCTCGTGAAATATTTACGAAACATGCACTTGAGTTTAGTCATGTGTTATTTATATTAATATGTTACTTTCTTTTTTTAAATTTATTTTGCTAGTTCAGGTCACTTGGAGACAATCCAGACTTTTTCACCATTCTGAAGCTTGGAGTCAAGACTAGAAGGTTGACATTAATGTCCTTACAGGTTTGTTTCATTGTTTTTATTTATTATCATTACTAAACATTATTATGTATATGTTTTCATATTTTTAAAGGCTGGTGCGTGGTTGGCTTCTCGTGAAGTATATATGAAACATCTACAAGAGGTAGTTATTGTTATTTATTATTAATATGTTTTATATTAAATTCTTATCGCATATTATCATTAGTACTTATATGCTTATTTATTTTCAGTTGAAGTTTGCAAAACAAAGCTATGCCCCTTCATCGATATGACAATCGAGGTATGTCTGCTAGAATCATGCAAGTGTTTTTTTAAAAATTTTAAACTCTAAGCTCATTTTTTCCCCTTCAAAATCTAGTTAGAATGCATCTATGTTTGCTATGTATGGATGTGTGTGTGTGTGTACTTTTGTATCTATATATGAGTGCTTGTCTCTACATGTATGTATTTTTGTATATACATTGTGCTTATAACTGTGTATTTATCCATGTATGTGAAAAATGTGAATGTATGTGAATGTGTATATATATGTGTATGTAGTGTGTAACTACATAGTGAATATATATGTGGATGTGCCAATATATGAGTGTATGTGTTTGTATATGTGCAAGTGCCTATATATGTGTGTATATATGAATATATGTGTATGTGTCTATATGTGCATGCATCTATTTATGCGATTATATTTGTGTATCTGTATATGTGAATATGTGTATATCTCATATGTGTATGTGTCTGAATCTATGTATGCACGCAACTATATATGTAAATATACATGTGAAATATTTCTATATATGTGGGTATATGTGAAGGTGTCAATATATGTTGATGTATACATAAATGTGAATATATGTGTATATATTTTATCTATATATATAGAAATATGCATACGTCCTTGTGTGCTTTTATTTGCACAGGTGTGTTATGTAAGTGCATATGTATTTATTTATGTAACCACGTATTTATGTACGCACGTATAATTATGATGCACTCTGTATGTTTGTACATGAATTAATATAAGCTTGAATGTGCAAAGCTTAGCTATGCAGCGTTCATCGAGGAATCAGAATTAAAATGTTCGTGCCTCTCTATCCTTTTTTCTTTGGCAACGAATACATCTCGGAGTTTAATAAAGCCATGGGCTCGAAATGCGAACATTGATGAAGGGTGATCAGGTTCTTTTGTTGAACAACTTTTCTAATGTTGTATTTCTTTATAAAACTAACTTTGCTTGTGCAGGTAACTTGGAGACAATCCGATCTTTTTCACCATTCTCAAGCTTGGTTGACATTGATGTCTTGATAGGTTTGTTTTGTTATTTTCATTTATTATCTTTACAAACAGTTATTATGTATATTTTTCTAATTTTTTGAAGGTTAATGTGCAGTTGGTCTCTCAAGAACAATTTTCGAAACACGTACAAGAGGTAAATTATATGTTATTTATGATTAATGTGTTATATATTTTTTTAAATTTATTTTTGCTATTGTAGATCACTTGGTAACAATTCAAACTTTTCAATGTTCTCAAACTTGTTGTCAAGACTAGAAGGTTAACATTGATGTCCTGATAGGTTTATTTATTTATTTTCATTTATTATCATTAGAAAATATTATTATGTATATATTTTTAGTTTTTTTAAGGTTGGTGTGCGGTTGGTTTCTCGTGAAACATTTACGAAACATGCATTTGAGGTTAGTCATGTGTTATTTATTATTAATATGTTACTTTCTTTTTTTAAATATAATTTTGCTAGTTCAGGTCACTTGGAGAGAATCCATACTTTTTCACCATTCTGAAGCTTGGAGTCAAGACTAGAAGGTTGACATTATGTCCTTACAGGTTTGTTTTATTGTTTTTATTTATTATCATTACTAAACATTATTATGTATATTTTTTCATATTTTTAAAGGTTGGTGCTTGGTTGGCTTCTCGTGAAGTATATGTGAAACATCTAAAAGAGGTAGTTATTGTTATTTATTATTAATGTTTTATATTAAATTCTTATCGCATATTATCATTAGTACTTATATGTTTATTTATTTTCAGTTGAAGTTTGCAAAACAAAGCTATGTCCCTTCATCGATGTGACAATTGAGGTATGTTTACTAGAATCATGCATGTGTTTTTTTAAAATTTTACAACTCTAAGCTCATTTTTTCCCCTTCAAAATCTAGTTAGAATGCATGCATGTATGCTATGTATGGATATGTATGTCTGTATATATATGTATGTGTGTTTGTGTACTTTTGTATGTGTGTATATATGAGTGCTTGTCTCTACATGTATGTATTTTTGTACATACATTGTGTTTATAATTGTGTATTTATCCATGTATGTGAAGATATATGTGAATGTGTATATGTGTGTATGTAGTATTTAACTACATATGTGAATATATATGTGGATGTGCCAATATATGAGTGTATGTGTTTGTATATGTGCTAGTGCCTATATATGTGTATGTATATATGAATATATGTGTATGTGTCTATCTGTGCATGCATCTATATATGTGATTATATTTGTGTATCTGTATATGTGAATATATGTGTATATATCATATGTGTATGTGTCTGAATCTATGTATGCACACAACTATATATGTAAATATACATGTGAAATATTTCTATATATGTGGGTATATGTGAAGGCGTCAATATATGTTGATGTATACATAAATGTGAATATATATGTGTATATATTTTATCTATATATATAGAAATATGCATACATCCTTGTGTGTTTTTATTTGCACATGTGTTTATGTAAGTATATATTTATTTATATATGTAACTACGTATTTATGTACGCACGTATAATTATGCATGCACTGTGTATGTTTGTACTGAATTAATATAAGCTTGAATGTGCAAAGCTTAGCTGTGCTTTTTCAATCGAGGAATCAAAATTAATATGTGCATGTCTCTCTATCCTTTTTTCTTTGGCAATGAATACATCTCGGAGTTTATAAAGCCATGAGTTCTAAATGCGAACATTGATGCAGGGTGCTCAGGTTTTTTTTTGTTGAACAACTTTTCTATGTTATATTTTCTTTATAAAATTAAACTTTGCTAGTGCAGGTAACTTGGAGACAATTCGATCTTTTTCACCATTCTCAAGCTTGGTTGACATTGATGTCTTGATAGGTTTGTTTTATTATTTTCATTTATTATCTTTACAAATGGTTATTATGTATATATTTTCTAATTTTTTGAAGGTGATGTGTGGTAGGTCTCTCAAGAACCATTTCCAAAACATGTACAAGAGGTAATTATATGTTTTATGATTAATGTGTTATATTTTCTTTTAAATTATTTTGCTATTGTAGCTCACTTGATGACAATTCAAATTTTTCAGTGTTCTCAAACTTGTTGTCAAGAACTAGAAGGTTAACATTGATATCCTGATAGGTTTGTTTCTTTATTTTTCATTTATTATCATTTCAAAATATTATTATGTATATATATCTAGTTTTTTTTCTAGGTTGGTGTGCAGTAGGTTCTCGTGAAACATTTACGAAACTGCACTTGAGGTTAGGCATGTGTTATTTATTATTAATATGTTTATTTTCTTTTTAAATTTAATTTTGCTATTTCAGGTCACTTGAAGACAATTCATTCTTTTTCACCATTCTCAAGCTTGGAGTCAAGACTAGAGGTTGACATTGATATCCTTACAGGTTGTTTCATTGTTTTTATTTTTTATCATTACTAAACATTATTATTAATATTTTCCATATTTTTTAAAGGTCGATGTGTGGTTGGTTTCTTGTGAAGTATATGCGAAACTCTACAAGTGGTAGTTATATGCTATTTATTATTAATATGTTTTTATATTATTTTTACCGCGTATTCTCATTATAGTTATATGTTTATTTAATTTCAGTTCAAGTTTGCAAAACAAAGTTACGCCCTTTCATCGATAAGACAATGGAGGTAAAGTCTACTAGAATCATATAAGTGTTTTTTTAAAAATTTAAAATCAGCTCATTCTTTTCCCTTCAAAATCTAGTTAGAATGCATGCATGTATCTATGTATGGTATGTATGTCTGTATACATATATGTCGTTTCTATCTGTATATATGTGAGTGCATGTCTCTACATATTTGTATGTATTTTTGTACATACATTGTGTTTATAACTTGTATTCATGCATGTGAAAATGTATGTGTATATATATGTGTGTGTATGTAGTATGTAACTACAGGTGAATATATATGTGGATGTGCTAATATATGAGTGTCTGTATATTGCAAGTGCCAATATATGTGTCTGTATATATGAATATATGTGTACATGTCCATGCATGCATCTGTATATGTAATTATATTTAAATGTGTGCATCTGCATATGTAAATATATGTGTATATTTCAATATTTTTGTATGTATGTTTATATATAAATATATGTGTATGTGTCTGAATCTATGTATACATGCAACTATATATGTAAATATACATGTGAAATATTTCTATATATGTGGGTATGTGAAGGTGTCAATACATGTAGATGTATATGTAAATGTGAATATATGGTGTATATTTTCATCTATATGTGTAGAAATATGCATACTTCCTTGTGTGTTTTATTTGCACAGTGTGTTATGTAAGTACTTATGTATTTATATATGTAAGCACGTATTTATGTACCACGTATAATTATGCATGTATTTGTGAATTATATAGGCTTGAATGTGTAAAGCTTAGCTGTGCGTGTTCATCGAGGAATCTTATTAATGTGTCTGTGTCTCTCTTTTCTTTTTCTTCTCTTCTCTCTCACACTCGGTCTTTCTCTTTATTCTCCTTCCCTCTGTTACGCCTGGCCATCGTGTCATTTCCTCTTTCCTCTTTTCCCTCTTTCTCCTTAATACGCCTCACTCCTATCTCCCACAAACCGTCTCTCTTCTTCCTCTCTTACCACGGCTACTCATGTCATTTCCTTTGCGCTCTTCTCTCTTTCTCCTTAATGCGCCTCACTTATATGCTCTCTTCTTCGCATTCAAGAAACTAATGAAAGACCAAGGAAACAGTGTTACCAGTTGGTTTTTCTTTCCTGCTAATTTCATAAAGCTCATAGGGCTCCATCTCTCCAGTAGAACAACTTATAGCTTTGAACCTCTACAACCCTAAATACATGTCCCTTCACACATGATGTATGTTCTCAAGACCGCTAAATACATGTCTTTTCGCTCATGATGCATGCTCTCACGACCACATTCGACCTCTTTGAACCTTCCTCACGTATCCTCTGAGACTTGCATCCTGACTGTCTACTATGAGTTTGTATAGCCATAGGCTCCAAGGTCTGCCAACTTTTAAGCATCTATTAGTACCACTTTATGCATGCTCTCACGACCGCTAAATACATGTCTTTTCACTCATGATGCATGCTCTCACGCTCACGACCATTCGACCACTTTGAACCTTCCTCACGTAACATTTGAGACTTGCATCCTAACCCTCTATTATGAGTTTGTATAGCCATAGGCTCCAAGGTCTGCCAACTTTTAAGCATCCATCAGTACTGCTTTCATCGCTTTCTTCACCACTCCTAGTGTTGTTGGACAAGTTTCCCTACAATTGTCTTTTTCTAGACTGCATGAGATTACCCTTCAACATCCTCGTCATCAAGACTTTCTGCTGGGATCGAGACCAAATATATGATTTACCTATAGTCTCTCACGGCAAGAAAATGGTACATGTGGGTTATCTGGAGCATTGCTCTCCGTCGACATTGAAGCAAAGCTGCGAAAGCTGACGGCCTCAACTATGACCACCGTAACTAGAGCTGGTTGTTGCATCCTAACCGGCCTTTCGTGTCCCAGTTTCTCCCAAAAATAGCAACTTCGAATAAAGCCTAGTTTTCAGCTTAAGAGCTAGCCGACCGTCAAATTTGGAGGCCGAAGGTATGGGGTGAGTAGTCCCCTGCTAAGAGGAAGAGGGCCCCGGCGCAGCCCCCAACCTCAATTCCTCTGCAGAGGTAAACTCTTTTAGATTGTGTAACTGTCCTTTCGATGCTTGCTTATTTTTTTCTTTGCAGAAAAGGAGCATGCTTGGCTTCAAGAGTTTGACGAGGAGTTGCTTGACTTATTGGCGGCTACGCCCACCGACCCTGTCACTGCTGGTGGGAAATTTCCTCATGGCCGGAAATGCTCGGGTCGGGTCCTCCGAGCCCATGGATTTCGGAGCTCAGGGAGATTCATCAGCCGCCAAGGTTCTCGAGGAGAGCGTGGACGCACGCCTCAGGTAGGTGGGAATGGAGGTTGAGATGTCAGAAGAGCACCCCATACTATTGATGTGTCCTCCAAAGAGGACGTGATGGTGCATCTCCAACTTGGTTGAGACTAGGCCCGAGCCTTTGCCTAGGTTCGAGGAGGCGCCGCTGGCGGAGGATGGCGCGAGAGCCATTGGTCCCATTGGGCCTCGGGGTCTACCGCTCACCCTCGACGCTGACCCCAGGGCGGTCCGCTGCGAGCTCCATATTCGGGTTGTTCCTCCGAAGGGGCGATCAAGAAGAGGCCCCAGGATTCAGAGATTTCCTAGGATGGGTGGAGGAGTTTAAGGCTTTGCCCCTGAAGGATCAATGATGGCACTTAAAGAATGAGGTCTTCAGGACAAGCTTCACAATGATTCTGTCTGAACTTGTATTTATTCGTCAACTAACTTCAGTTTTAATTTCAGAATGTTGTGCTTACTTTTGACTTGCTAGATGCCCATCGAGACGCCCTGAAGACGGAGGGCACAATTGTCGAGCTACTCCGAAGGGTGAGGAGCTTAATGCTACGGGGAGGCGGTGTCCGCCAAAGTCACCTAGCTCCAAGCAGACTTGGACCTCAAAGTTTTCCAGCAAGGTCGGGAGAAGGAGCTGGAGCAGCTTCGGGGGAGTCGAGAGAGGGAAAACTGTCAACTCAGTTGTCAGAAGCTAGGGGTGTTAGAGAAGATGGGCTCGGAGTTGCAGGAGGCGAAACACGGAGTTGCGTCGCAAGGACTCTGAGTTGCAACAGAAAGAGACGGAGCTGCAGGCGACCCAGGGAAAACTGGTAGAGGTACGTGAGCGCGCGCTGAGATGGCGGGAGCCACCATGGGGTCGAAGAGGTTTGCCTTTAACGAGGCAAAGGGGTCCCTCGAGGATGACCTGGACCAAGCACTGATTGCTAAGGATACTACTGAGGCGCACGCTAAACAATAACAGATCAGTGCCCATGGGAGATGAAGGTCTTCAAGTTCAAGAAGTACAATGATGGATACGAGTATGAGAAACGAGAAGCGGCCTGAGATATCTGCTTGAAGTTGAGGCCTTCTTCAAGAGCCAAGGCTGAGATGTCCCTGCAGAGCGTGGTGCTTCAGCCGTGGAGGCGAGGATCTCTTTGAGTGTGCTCCGTCTGGTAACACTGCTCCCTAACGGTGGGTCTCTCATTCGGTGCTTCTATAGCGGACATGAGAGCTTCCTCCTCGAACGCTCCAGCCAACAGTGTTGCTCCCCCAACGACGGGTCTCCCCTTGTGTGCTTCCACTGCCGAGACCTCGACTCGTGGTTCCTCTGAAGGCGCGAATTTTCTGACTCCACCCTCGAGGCCTCTCAGAAAGGCAAAGTGACTGTTTGTGAGTTTTTTCTTCTTTTTTGTAATTTAACCCCGTGTAACTCTTTTTTCAATAAATAAATGAAAGTTTTAATTCCTTTGTTGAACTTGTCCTATTTTTGGTTATTTCAAGGCCGTTATGGTGTCGACTTGGTGGTTGGGTCTTGCTTTTGACTTGGCAGCCTCTGTAGGCTTGGGAAGGGGAGTCCTTTGGGAACCACAGGTGTCCCGTGCATGCTTAGGCTCCGATAGAGCTGGTCTCTCAGGTCTGCGGTTCCTCAATAAAGCCGGAACAAGACTGAGGGTTTCTGATCCTGAGGATGGCGACGAAGGGGTGGAGATAGATTTGGATGATGAGCCCAGATTGTTGCTGGGACTTCTTTGCTCTCGACGAAGAGGGACGCATAGAGTCTGTACCAGATGCTACCTGGGCTTACCCGTCGCATAAAGCTCTGGCTGCTCGACTTCCTCACCTTCCTGTTGGACAGCGAACTAATTCCTACAATATGAGGGTGAGCGATCTTGAAGAAAGGGTGAACGAGGTGTTCTTGAATCGCGTGATATGCTGGGGTTGATGGAAGGATTGAGGCGGGGGGAAGGTGGCCCTAGAAGTAAGGCTTCTGATTAGACTCGAGGAGTTGAAGATGTTGTTGGATGAAATATCTGAGTTTTAGGGGAGGTCACCTTAGATCAGTTGAAGATCTCTTCGCTTTGGGACCAGATCGCTCGAGAGCGTGCCGAGAAGGTGTAGCTCAAACACAGAGTCCGGAGATTGGAGGACTTGGAGCACCGTGAGGATGACGTGAAGGAGCTGAGGGCTGATGCATCACGTCAATCAAGCGCTATAATGAACTCTGGAGTTCCACGAGAGCTACTCATGGAGGCGCAAGCACTGCATTCTCAAGTCTTGATCCTAAGCTCAAGTATCGAGCAGATGGTGTAGGTGGCTGCTCGAGAGCTTAAGCTCTGAATCCGAAGGTCCGAGCAATCAACCAGAGGTGTGAGCCGTTAGTCAGAGAGGTCGAGCGATCGGGCCGGGAGCTCCGGTGGCCAGCCTGACAGGTCTGGTCCGAGAGCGAAGACAGCGGAGGTAGGCAGAATTAGCTGAGTCCCCTGTATTTTTCTTTGCTACAAAAACTGATGTAATAAGAAATTATATCACTCCTTTATTATGAATAAAGTGATTTCCTTTATCTTTGCTATGTTGTCTCTCTTGCTCTTGATGTGCTTGTATGGGTGTCATGGCGTTCAAAACCCGACCCGATTATACATTGCTTGGCAGTTTATGGAGGCATGACGTCCGTTTGTCTGGGTTGTCAGATGTTTAGGCAGACGTCAGGTGGGACCCGATATCAGCTGAGCCCAATTGTCTTTGTGGGCGAGACTCCATTTTTCAGGAGACTCCCCGAGGTAGCCGTCAGGGTAGGACTGATATTGGCTTTTGACTCGCTAGGGTGGGCATCAGGGTAGGACCCGATGTAGGTTGAGCCTAAGTAGTCATGTGGTCAGACTCCATCTTTCAAGAGACTTCTCGAAGGGTAGCCATCAGGGTAGGACCCGATATAGGCTGCTGAAGTGTTTGTGGTACTTGGAAGGTGTTGACATCAAGATAGGGAATTAACGAAATAGTCTTTTCATTAGATATTACATGATTCTACACGTAGTATCATTTCAAATGAAAAGTGTTACATTGCTTCTTGAGATTTTCTCATCCTAATCAGCCAGAGTGTCCGACCCTTTGCCTTCCTGAGCGATAATGGTGTAGAGGCCCTCCCAGTTGGGCCCAATCTTCCCTTGATCTTTCTGTCGGTTAGTCTGAATCATGTGCTTCAGGACAGAGTCTCCGACTTGAGATTTCTGGACCTTCACCTTGTGGTGTGCTGCCCGGATCTGCTGTTGGTATGCTGCGATATGGATTAGGCTTGTTGTCGCTTTTCTTCTGACTGATCCAACATTAGGCAGAGTTGCACATCATTCTTGTCCTGATCAACCCCCTCCACTCCACAGAGTGTCGGCATGCTGATATCGATAGGGATGATCGCTTTCGTCCCATATGCTAATGAGAACAGAGTTTCACCCGTCGGGATTCGATTGGTGTTTTGTAGGCCCAGAGGACTCCGGGAGTTTCTCATCCCATTTGCCCTTTGCTCTATACAAACTTTTGCACAAGCTGTCGATAAGTTTGGTTTGTTGATCTCAGCTTGACCATTGCCTTGAGTAATAAAGAGTGGAGAATCGGTGGGTAATCTAGTACTTAGCATAGAAGGTGGTTACTTGTTTGCTGGCAAAGTTTCGTGTTGTCGGAGATGTTGGTGTGGGAGAGCCCGAAGTGACACACGATGTTCTGCCAAAGGAATTTGACAACCTGTTGTCCAGTGATCTCAGGCGCGCGCCGCCTCGACCATTTGGTGAAGTAGTCAATAGCTACCAGGAGGAACCGCAAGTGAGGCTGAGCTTTCGGGGGGTGGACCAACTACATCCAACCCCTATTGCATGAAGGCCCAAGGACTCTATAAAGTGTGGAGGTCTGTACTTCGTCTGTTCGATGCTGGGGCGAATCTCTGGCACTGGAGCACCTCTTCACATAATCCTTGCTTCGTCGAACATCTTGGGCTAGTAGTGCCCTTGATTGACAACCTTATGAGCCAGGGACGGCCTCCCAAATGATTCCACAATCACCGTCATGGATTTCTTGCTTCACTCTTCGAGCTTCATCTGGTCTGAGGCACCTCAGATAGGGATCGACATGCAGCTTGGAGTAGGATTTCTTGTATAAGACCCCCCGAGAAGCATGTACCTGGTAAATGTTGGAACTTTCGTGCCTCTGCCCGTCATCGGGAAGTGGTCCCGTCTAAGTAATGATAGGATTCCCTCTATACCGACGAGGTATCAAGACGAAGGACCTCCCCAGTTCGCTGTAGGACACTCAGGTTAGTGATATGCTCAACGAGAACCTCTCTCCTGAACTGAGATTCTTTGGCTGCCCCACATTGGCGAGTGAGTCCGCGTGGTTGTTTTCGGATTTGGGGATCTATTTGAAGTCACATTGGGGGATTTTAGAGTTTAATCCACGAACTAGTTGTAGGTACTCTGCCATTCGAGCATCCCTTGTAAAGATTTCCCACTGCCTTGGTTGACCACTAGTGAGGAAGCGCACTGACTTCGAGCCCTGTGACCCTAGGTATGATAGCTATTGGAGTCCGGTTAGAACTGCCTCATATATAGTCTCATTGTTGGATGCCGAGAAGCTGAGGTTAAATGACTGTTCAATATAGAACCTTCGGGAGTGGTAAGGACAATCTCGATGCCTGCCCCATTGTTGTTTGATGCTCCATCCACATTGAGAATCCATCTTTTCGTTAAATCACACAGCTCTATGCTTCCGGTGAAGTTACTGATAAAATCGACCAAGAGCTGCCCTTCAATTGCTGTCCTTGGTTCAAATCTGATATGGCCTTAGTTCTGACGCCCATTTTAGTACTCGTCCCGTTGCTTCTGAATTCTCTGCAATGCTTCTCAGAGGATGCTTTATGAGGACCGTGATCGGTAAAGTTCGGAAGTAGTGCTTAAGCTTCCTTGAGATGATGAAGAGAGCAATCACCAACGTTTTTAACCTTTTGTATCTGGTTTGTGGTCCATTCATAGAATGACTGACATAGTACACGGCTTCTGGACGCCATTGTCTTCACGAATCAGAGCTCCGCTCACGGCTGATTCCGAGACGGCCAAATAAAGAAATAACATTTCTCCCGAGGTGGGCTTGGACAAGAGTGGTGGTGAAGCCAATATCTCTTCATACCTTGGAACGCTGTCTCGCATTCTTCGTCCCAGCAAAAGTCGGCCCCGTTCTTCTTCAAGGCATGAAAAAAGGTTTGCATTTGTTCGTGGATCGACTGATGAATTAGTTCAAAGCCTCGAGGTGCCCGTTCAACATCTGGACCTTTTTCACACACGTAGGTGACTTCATGTTTAAGATGGTAGATATCTGGTTGGGGTCAACCTCGATGCCCCACTAGGTGCCTAGATACCCTAAAAACTTCCCGGACGCAACTCTGAATGTGCACTTCTCGGGGTTGAGCTTCACCTTGTATTTTCACAGGAGATCGAAAGCTTTGCCTAAATGTTGAAGGTGATCTGTGCACAGGACACTCTTCATCAACATGTCGTCAACATAGACTTCCATTGTGCTCAGATCAGATCCTTGAACATCTTGTCAACCATGCGCTGGAAGGTAGCCTCAGCATTTTTGAGCCCAAAAGCATCACCTTGCAGAAATAAATCCCCGGACCGTAGTGAAAGCGGTATTGTCTTCATCTGGCGGCTGCATCTTGATCTGGTTGTATCCGGAGTAGGCGTCCATGAAGCTGAGGAGTTCGTGGTCCGTCGTTGCCTCTACCAACTGATCGATCCTCGAGAGTAGGAAGTTGTCTTTTGGGCAGGCTTCTTTGAGGTTAGTGAAGTCGATGCAAACCCTCCACTTACCATTCTTCTTCTTCAAAGGACGGGATTGGAGAGCCAGTCGGGTAGAATGTCTCTCCGATGAAGAAGACCTGTAGCAAGCGGTTAACTTCGTTGCTGATGGCGTGATTCCGTTCCTCGTTCGTTCTTCTTGGCCTTTGCTTTACTGGCTTGACGTCCGCCTTGTGGAGAGCTTGTGGCAAATGATATTGGGATTAATTTCGGGCATGTCAGTGGGAGTCATGCGAATACTTCCAAATTATCTGACAAGAACTTTTTAAACAAGGCTTTTTCGTGAGGTTGCAACTTCGATCTGATTCAGAGGGCCCATTCTGGATGACGTGGATCTATGAAGAATAACTTAGTGTCCTCGGTCTTGCTATCGGGTTCACTCGACTCACGGGTTAGTCAGGGTTTTGGCTTTCGCTGATCTGTAATTGCTATTGGTTAGCAATCCTCTTTTTGCTTATTCACTGGGGATTACTTATCAGAGACTACCCGGGAGGTCTTTGTTATCCAACCGGACTTTTTCGGGCTACTGCAACTATGGTTCTGGCCATCTCCTAGTCACCCTTTGTATCGTCCATTCCAGACGGTGTGGGGTACTTCAGAAATTTGTGATGAGTGGACAGGATAGCTCTCATCATGTGAATCCATGGCCTCCCGAGGATAGTATACGCGCGGAAAAGAGAGAAGAGGAAATGCTGTAAAAATTTTCCTTGAATCAGATGAAAAGATTACAACAAAAACAACTTTTCCTTCCAGTTACAAGGGAGGGAGGATGTTGAATCTTGAATCCCCCTTTATTTAATGATGGGTTCTTCGTGTGGCGGTGGAGAGTGAATCTTGTTCTCCGTTGACCGGATGACCGTCGGGATCGTCAGGGATCTTCTCTTCGGCTGGTAGAAAGAGTAGCACAGCTCTTGTCTACCAAAACTCTCAAAGAGAATGTAGGCAAAGAGTAGCTTATACGCAGCAAGCTTGACGAAGAGTTGAGCTCTCTCCTGTCTCTGTCTTGTCGTCTGATTGCCTTCTGCCTTCTAATTTCTTCTGATCTCCAATTGCCGTCGCTTGCCGATCGCCAATTGCCACTCTCTTCTGATTGCCTCGACCTCATAGCAAACGAGGCTATTTATAGAGGTCCTAGGGGTGAACATGCCCCCTAAAAACGCTCCATAATGAGGGCGCTATGTGGGCGGTGACTGGCCCAATAACCAGGGCGGTTATAACCGAGGCGCGGGTCTGGACCCTCGCGCCTTGATGCTGAGACGCGGGTGTCGAGCCCACGCCCTTGATGCTGAGACGCGGGTGTCGAGCCCACGCGCCTTGATGCTGAGACGCGGGTGTCGAGCCCTCGCGCCTTGAGTCTGAAACTCTGCCTTTTAATGGGCTTGTCTATTCGTGATTTTTAGACAGCCTACAGAACCCCCTCCAAAGTTTTCGATATTCCGCAGTTAACTGGGACGGATTTTGAAATATTTTGGACTCTAGCTGAATTCACCTCTATGACTGGACTGTTAATGCTCCGGGTTTGATCTTATCTGGAGTTGGTCTTCGTGAGTGTACTGTTGAACTCTTTGAGGCCACCAGAGTTGATCGTGTTGAGTGTCTAGATACACAGTCTAAACCTCCCCGATTGCTTTTAGTCTGTCATGGACGCGCTTTAAGCCAAGAGTGGACGATCGTCTGCTTGTGCCAGTGTACTGTTGAAACTGATTTGCAGAAGTAAGGACTGAACGCCAGTTCTTTTTGAAGAGCAGAGATAGTACTGCTTTAAAGACGCGACTTTCATGGGGTGCGTCTTTTGAAAATGGAAACGCGACTGATATTCCATAAAGCAGACGCGATGTTCAGCCGGGCTGGAAAGACGCGAACTTCTTAGAGAGACGCGACTTTTTGAATGCAATTATGGCGGTGATGACGGGGCATGTCCATCGAAGAGACGCGACCGTCGGGTGCGAATCCGTGCCATGTCATAATTGTACTGCCAGTTGGCCTGGGGAACCGACGGGATTTCACCTTTTGGCGCGCGGATTTCCCGTTCATTAAATGATCTGTTCCACGTGTCAAGCGATGACTTGCTGCAGAGTCATGGCGCATGATCTTCGCGAATCATCAAAATGATTTCTTCCACGCGTCAAGCGATGACTCGCTGCAGAACTAATTGAGCCACGCGCCGCGTATCTTCGCGAATCCTTGTGCCTATAAAAGGCAACAGTCAGAGAGATACCTCTTCTTCCCCGAGCGTACTTGTTTAGGGTTTTCAAGAAAAAGAGTTCTTCTTTCTCTGTTCATCTCCATTACTGGATTCTTAATCACCAATGGCACCCAAGACCAAGCCAACCGCATCCTCCTCAAGAGCGGCCGTCGCCGAGGCCCAGAGGGGCGGTTCCTCCGCGCAGGCAGTCCTCTTCCCAGGTATAACGCCGTTTAGGCTTTCATCATTAATGGGAGTTCATGGAACCCAAAAAGATATTTTTTTTGGAGGAGAACCATTAACACAGAAAACAAACCGTGTTTGATTCTCAGACGCGGTCTCAGACGCGGTCTTTGAGTTGATAACCAAGGCGCGGGTTTGATGACCCGGTGCCAGTGAGTCCTGCATTTTGGATTCTTCACTTAGAATATTTCTAATTGTGAAGAGTTCGGACGCGGACTTGAAGATTTTTCATCAGGTGCAGGTTTTTGATGAATCTTGCATCTGAGCCCAAGTACTTAGAGAATTTTCATAAGTCTTGGTTTGCAAAACGCGGACTTGATCCTGGCGTTCTGTGACATCAGGTGCTGGTCTTTATGAATCTGGCGCCTGAGCCCAAGTACTTATGAATTTTCATAAGTCTTGGTTTGCAAAAACGCGGACTTGATCCCGCTGGTCTTACGCCTGGATGCGGATTTGCAGGTCTGGACGCGGATTTGATAATTCCTGCGTCCAGTATTTCTTCTGCGTCTGGACGCAGATTCGCAGGTCTGGACGCGGACTTGATAATTCCTGCGTCCAGTATCTCTTCTGCATTTGGATTATAGACACTTAGCATTTTTCTGATAAAGTGTCTGATTAAATGTCCTTTTCTTTTGCAGTGCCACACCCTTCTGCCCCACTCGCCAAGAAGCGCCACTTTGGACATGTAGGTGGTGCTGACCGTGATCTGGCCTTTGTGCTACGAAGGACAGTACCTGTGACTGCTGACAAGTCATAGGAGCGCCAGAAAAGGCTCTCCAATGTTGATATGACAACCCTTAGGGTGCTTATGACCGATGCAGCATTCACAACGGATGATCGCGTCAAGGTGGAGAAGCCTGCCTTCTTCTTCGGAGATCGTATCGGCGATGGCGCTATTCCATGTATGACGGAAATTATAGATGGCTCCGTCAGATAGGGGATAGAAGATTCTTTCTTCCAGACATGGAGAGGATGTTCCCGCTGTCTTATCTCCAGCACATGTCTGTCCCTCGGAAGATGACATGGGACGTTTCCCGCTACGTCCCTGAGATTACCCTTGGTGACTTGGGCTCCCAGAAGGTATACCGCCATGATGGACATGATAGGGAGGTTCTCGGCCTGTTCCCGGGTCGCGCAAGTCTGAGCTCCCAGTTGGAGAGATACCAAAACTCGGCACTACCTTCCTCAACGCGTTTATGAAAGCGGAGGGTGATTTTCCTGTTGAGTTCCGTGCGCCCGGGTGGGTTCATTCCACCGAGAAGTATTGGTGGCGCAGGATGGTGACCTTCGTCCTTACCGATCTTGGAGATCTGCTGGAGCATGTGGGACTGTACCCAGCAGTCAGAGCCGTGCAGTATGGCATCCCGCCGAGTTCTCAGAACTTCTTCGGGGTCCTTGAGCGTTACAATTCTTTGACGGGGACATTCTTCACCCCAGTCGGAGAGATGGGCCTTGCACTGCATGAGTTGCATGAGGTCTCTGGGCTGGCAACAGGGGATTCTCCCTATGAGGAATATGTCCCAACCACTGAGGAGCTCAACCTTATGAAGAAAGGGTCTCCTCAAATGTACGAGACTTATTGGGAAGTGCTATGTCATTTCCATATTTGCGGCCAGATGACCACTTGGAGGTCGAGAGGAATCAAGCAGCTGTCTTGGGCCAGTTACTTGTTCAACAATGTCAACAAGAAAGACCATCCAATAACCCGACTGGCTCCCAGCTCTGACGAGGAGATTGACGACAGGATCGCCCAGGCTCCTGAAGGCTTCTACACCACGGTTTCGAACGAGGACGGTTTCGAACCTGACATGGTCTTCGAAAGCTTTCACCATCAAGCCCGGACCCCTATCTCCGATCGAGCATTGTTGGCGGGCTTCTTAATGCTGTGGCTGAAGCGCTGTGTGGTGCCGACACTGCCACATGAAGTTATTGTTGCCGATGTAGTGTACCCGGCGGTGCTCCTGGCCTATGGCAGTCCCATAGCCCTTCTTCCGGCCGTGGAGGCTGGCATTCAGAGCGGGTTGCGGGCGTTAACCCAGGCTTTCTGCGAACCCGGGAAGGCTGTCGACTCCCATGGCAAGCCGATCCTTGACTCAGAGGGGAAGCCGACGGTGAAGCGCCCCAACCCTCGGATCGAGCTGCCTTATACGTACCTCATGGCTTGGTACGTGATGCACTGCCCTTCCCTGATGACGCCGGTGCCTTAGAGTGAGGGTTTCGCCCCTTTTGTACAGCGGTTGGAGGGTTCGGACTGGCGTAATACTTATATGTTTTTCGTCCGGAAGTGCATTTCAGATGCTTCGAACTACCAGCTCAATCGCTGCTTCCCCGAGATCCCTGGTGCATCTTTCGGAGATCTATTTACTGATTTCGTGGGCCCAGATGACTTTACGAGGTTGTCCACGGGGGTCTTCTGGTGGTTGATCAACATTCGGCCCGGATATGTGCTTTTCCGGCAAGGGACTTCATGCACAATCGAGCCGTACATGCCGAATCGTTTCGCCCGACAGTTCGGCTACGATCAACTCTACGTCGGCAATCCCAATGCTCAACTCGCCTTCGAAGGGAACTTGTTCGAAGGTGCTCGGGCTTGGTACTACAGTGTGGCCGGAGGGACAGGAGCAACTTTCCGTCTGCCTATCGAGGGATCAAAGTGCCGTATGAGCTTTAGCTTCTGCTCCTGGTACTTTCAAGTCATCCAGACACCATACTTTGTTCCGGAGTATTCATGCATTGAGAGTATCAATGCAAATCTCGAAGCAAGGTCGGAGTCCGGTAAACGCTCGCGAGGCGTCGAGCAGTACCTGAAGGCTCTGAGGGAGGTCGGGAGAAGGTCAAGGGAGGAGCCGCGAGCAACAAGGGCAGAGCCGCGACCAACCAGAGCTCGACAGGCGGTGGGCAAGCGTCGTCAAGGCTCTACTTCCATTGCTGAGCCTGCTCCAAAGAAGGTTCGAAGAGACTTGACGGCTGCAGTCTCTCGATCTGCGGACATCCCTTCTGGTGTTGGGGAGCCGAGGGAGGAAGAGGTGGACAAGGATGACACTCCCTTGGTCCATGCCCGCAGGTTACACCGCAGGAGCCTCAGGATTGCAGAGGAAGGGGAGCCTGCTGACAGACCCACCGCCACTGACGAGACCGAGCAGCTCGAGGTCGATATAATGAGCGGATGCGATGTTGAGATTCCAGGGATCTCAGCTCAGCCTGAGTCTTCCTCAGCTCAGAGGAGGGATGAGGCACAACAGCCTCGGTCTCCTTCTGTCTTCATCTCCAGTCCTCGGATGGTTGACCCCAGCCCTACCACTGGGGTGTTTAGAGGCAAGGCTCCGGCTACCGAGGCCTCTCACGTTGAACTGTCGTCTTCCTTATCCGCAGAGGAAAGCGATTTTGAGGATGAGGTCGACTATGGTGACGAACCCGCTCCTCCTGATCTGAGCAAATTCTCACACATCTCGGAGGAGGAAATACATGGGTGCGAGCCGGCGACGATGTCACCACCAGCGGTTGCTCCTGCTGAAGGTACTCTTTTCACCTTCTGTCCTGATTTCCCCTTTTCATTTTGAAGAGGAGGCTTTAACGTTCTCCTTTTATGCTGCAGGATTAGCTGAGGATACCGAGGCTGCAACCTCCTCGCATATCGAGGAGATGGTGCAAGAGTTGACCCAGCCGGAAGGAGTTGAGGCTCCAGTTGCCGAGCCTTCTACTCTGCAGGAAGAGGAGGCCATCACTGAAGTCAGGGAGACTTCTCCTCTGCAGGGTTCGCCCAAGGATTCGACATCTCTGGACCTCCAGCTTGGTAAGGAAGTTTTGATGTCCCGGATGTTTCTCTTTTTACCATTCTGGCTAATGTTGAGATAACTTGCAGAGAGAACCGAGGGGGCCCAGGTAGAGAGTCTGACGGTCAGTGTCCCTCCGGAAGGCCACACGGCCCAAGCCTTGGCTGAGGTTTCTGAGGAGGTCGAGCTCACTACCCTGTCATCGGCTGTGGAGGTTCCTGCAGAGGTGGTACCCCCAGAAGCGCCAGTGGCTGCTTCTGCTCTTACCGTACCCGTGGTCAGCTCAACTCTTGCACCAACAGAGCCGATCTACATCCCCCACCCCGTGATAGAGAGGGGATCGGGGAGCACTTCGGATGATGATATCATGGAGCTTTTGACACGCCAGGCGGTGCAGCAGTTCCTTACCTCGATGCGAACATGCATCGATTTCGTCCTGACTAGGGGTAGCTCCCTTGACTTCGCCCAGATGTTTCTCGGAAATCAGGTCGAGAACATTAAGTTGGCCGGAGGCCCTTCGCTAGCCCAGGCGAGTCAGCTGCTGGTGGATCAGCTGGGACAGCACTTGAGAGAGCTTCGGTCCCTGGAGAATGATGCCGGTTCATCCCACGAAGCCCAAGAAACGCTGAACAGGCTCCTTGTTGCTCAAGAGCAGGAGCGAAGAGAGGTGGAGGAGAAGATCACCGATAGCACTCGTCTTCTTGAACGTGTCCAGGCTGATCACCAAAGGCTGGCGATTGAGTCCGAGGAGTCAGAGACGATCATACAGCCGCAAAGCAGGTTATCCTTGACTCTCGGGCTGTTATAGCCAGGGCTGAGGCCATGATTGTCTTCAACGAACAGAGGCTTGCTACCTCTGAAAAGAGGCTAGCGGAGTTAGAGGTCGCCAAGGCGCAAGCTGAAGCGGACCTCTCTGTTCGTTCGTCCGAGCTGGAATCCCTCCGAGTGCAAGCGCAGGGATTTTTGTCTGAAGCGGATCTGCGGGCCCGAGCTCTCATGGAGGTTGAGAAGGCGCGTCAACATAAGATACATCGCCTTAGAGAGCAAATCCGTTCTTTGGCGGACCAGGACTTGTAGCCTTCTCTCTTTTTTTTTAGAAAAGGACACTCTGTTCACTAAGAGTGTTTTGTATTAACTTTTATCATTTTGATATAATAAAAGTCTTTGAAGTTTTGGTTCCACCTCCTTTGTTGCCTTGCTGTGGATGAATTTGACCTCTTGATCACAATCTTTGATTAACTGACTGTGAATGCTGAACTTAGGTGAGACGAAGTTCTTTAAGTGAAACGCGGCGTTTGACCCATGGGACCTTAGGCAGAACTAAGCCCTTTTGATGAGACGCGGCATTGGTTCATAGGGACTTAGGTAGAACTGAGTCCTTTTGATGAGACGCAGCGTCAATTCATAGAGAGACGCGGTCATCAGTTCATAAGGACTCAGATAGAACTAAGTCCTTTTGATGAGACGCAGCGTCAATTCATAGAGAGACGCGGTCATCAGTTCATAAGGACTCAGATAGAACTAAGTCCTTTTGATGAGACGCAGCGTCAATCCATATGGAGACGTGGCGGCGTCAACTCGCAGAGAGAAACGCGGCTTTGAGTAACGCGAGTCTGTCCTGCCAATGAAGACGCGACGCGAGGGACGCAGCCTTGTGTATTTTCCCATTAATCTCAGAATGGGCTAAGTCTTTTGCTGAGTCAAGTGCTTTCCCTTAAACTGGGCCCTGTTTGCTGAAGGGACGCGATTCTGAGTCACGCGGACTTTCCTTTGGAACGCAGGTGAACGTCATTCATTCTGAAAAAGGAGACGCGGGTTCCAGGACGCAGTTTTCCCATCTGCGTATCGATGTAACTTCCAGGCCTGACATAAAGATTTTATGAGATCTTTGAACGTCAAGTCTGCACTGACGATTGAAAGTCAAGTCTTCACTGGCGATTGGGAAACTGGATAATCTGTTGTTTCCCGAAGCAGTTGTCCACGCGTCGGTTCTTCATTGGACTGGGGCGTTAATACCCTTTAATGTAAAACCGGCGCTGGCGGTTGGAGACCAGCGTCTTCAACATTTCCCGAAGCGACCCTTCACGCGTCAGCGTCCCATTGGACTTTGACAATCGTGCGGCCATTAAGGCCGACGGTTCCCATTGATGACCCATTAATGACGGTTACCAGGAGCGGCCTATAAATAGGGGTTCGCCTTCTTTAGCAGTCCCGATTTTAGACCATTTTCCCTTTTAAGAGAACGATTGCTCTGAGAACTTCCGCTTTCTTCAGAGTTTCTAACAGGGGCACTGTCTTCATGGATGAAGACGACTCCAGGGAAGAAGATGACCCAGAGCTTTCATGCTTCTGTTTGGTCTCTTCAGGACAAAGTGTCTCTCTGATCACCTTCCATGTCCATATTCTGATGCAGAGAGTTAAACTCTTGACAGAGGCCTCTGCTGGTATGCCGTCCCGACTTGCCGTGATGTTTCTAGTCCACCCAAGTTTGCACTTTGGCATCATCATCATCTGGGTTTCCTCATGAAGTCTGAGTTGGTGCATTCCTTCTGGAATTTGCGCCGCCGACTTAAACTTCCTTGGACGCGAGTACAGAAGTCTTTGGCACTTGGCGCTGACTTTGTTCATGAAGCTCGCGTTTTAAGGCCACTGACTTGGATGAATTCCAACTCGGGCTGAGGGTTTCAGACCCGAATTTTGCAACCCATGTTCCCTCGACAGGGAGATGGCAATTTTCGGCGTCTGAGTCCTTTTCGCGCCTTGTGTTTTAGGCGCGGGCGCAAAATGAGACCGCGTTTGAATCCTGTGTGTTGGCACAGTTTTGATTCGCGTCTGCTTCTGTTGACGCGGTATTTTGACTCACTGCGCGGCTCGTTCCCGCGTCTGAAGTCTTCGACAATAGCCGCGTCTGTCACTTAGTTTTCTTTGTTGAAGTATACTAAGTTCCAGATTTTCTAACCTCCCTGTTTATTCCTTGTAGGTAGGCTTGATCGTCCTTTTTCAGGTTCGCTGGCCCCTTTAAGAATATTTCAGCCGGCGGACTTGTTCGACGTTCGTCCACAAGAGAATATATTATGGTCCTCGTCGTCCACAAGGAATATATTATGTCCCTGACGAGGACTCGACCCTCGCCAAGGTCTCTTCAGATCCACTGCACCGGTCATGCCTGCTGGCAAGAGATGGTCAGGGTAAGTATGACGGCGAGGGGGCTACGGTGGATAAGGTGGCAGATAGGATCCTCTTCCTCTCCCACTCCAGAAGTAACATCGAGGACTCCTCATGTCTGCTGGATGGTCTGCTGGGGAAAGAGATGCTCATGAACGAAGGGTTGCAGGACTTTCTGCTGCCACCAGACCTCAAGAACACCATTGCTCTTAGCTTAGTCAGCTAGGGCTCTTTCGGTGTTTACATCATGCATCGTGGTGCAACCAGCTTCTGATCGTGACCACAATTTGGCACTTCTTCAGCCACCGTGCACTTGGAATTAGATGCGGCTTCAAGGAGTGAGTGCAACCTCTGAGAGAGAGAGGGACTTCTTTGTACTCCTTAATTGTAACACTCAATCTTATTGTATAAGAGAGTGTTTTTACTGTAACACTCAATCTTAATAAATAAAAGTGACACTTTTCTTTTTGCCTCTTTCATTGTCTTGAACTTTTTGTCTTCAGTTAGACTCATAGAAGCAGAAAATCTTTGACTTTGTCAAAATTATGATGATAATCTTAATAAGTCAAATTTTGTAGGGAAAGATCCTATTTCAGGAACTTTCACAATACTGTCAGAGGTGTAATATTAACTTGACAGAGATGAAATAATTTTTTGGTGGACCTACCACTTTATAAGAGAAAGTGACAAGTAGAATTGGTACCCCAGGGAGGGTGAACTTTCATCAAGTGTTTGGGATTAACTTGATTGAGCTCAGCTGGGGATTTGATGGAAACACTGTTGATGGTGTAGTATTAACCTAACATGTTTTTAGGTAGACTTGTTATTCTGTTGAAGAGAATAACAAGTGAGACTAGACTCGTGGGGAATCTAGGAAAGTTTGTTACCGTTAGAGGTGTGATATTAACTTAACGGGTTGAAAGTGGTCTTGTCAGAAGTGTAATGTTAACTTGACAAGGATGTGAGTCAGAGGTGTGATATTAACTTAACTCAGAAGTGTCACTGTCATAGGTGTAATGTTTAACTTGACTGTGAGGGTAATGCTAGAGGTGTAATGTTGAACTTGGCATTGGTCATCTCGGCTTGTATAAGGAAGTCCGAGGGAAAGTCATGGCCATAGGTGTATTGTTTAACTTAGCAATGACTTGATGCTAGAGGTGTAATGTTAACTTAGCATCATCCATTTCAGCTTCGATATGGAAGTCTGAAGAAAAGTGACTGTCAGAGGTGTAATATTAAACCTGACAGAAACCTGATTACTGTTTAGAGGTGTGGTGTTAAACTTTAACAGTAATTTGTCAGAGGTGTAATATTAACTTGACAAAGATTGACTCATGATAAGAGCAATTTGAGGACCTGTCATTCTATTGGTTAGAATTGACAAGTGAAAATTTGAAGTGCCAGAGGTATAGTGTTAACTTGGCAAATTTGAAAGTTTGATACTCCGTGTGGAGTTGACAAACAAAATTTGTACTCGACAAGGAATATTGAAAGTTTCCATTACCAGAGGTATAGTGTTAACTTAGTAACGGTTGTATTTTGTAGACCTACCATTCTGTGGATGAGAATTAGTAAGGGATTTTGGAGGAAAGAGTGGAGCCAAGTCCACTTAAGATTTTTAACAAACCCTCAGCTATCAACGGATTTGAGGTGCCTTTACCAACTACCGTTTGAGTTGGGCTAGCCATGCTATTCCCCTCAGCATGATGAGTTGTCGAAGACTTATGTTGGCTTAGAAGCCAACATTTTCCTCTATCCTTAGTCGTCGGGGGCGTCGGATGTTATAATGAAGAAATTCTTCTTACTTTGATCAGAGGTGTACTTTTAACTTGATCAGCGGAAGAATACCATCTAAGGATAGTATTTTTTCAGGAACCTGCCATTGATCGGCATCATGAGTGTATCGCCATTTGAGGTTATGAGGCGATATGACCCATTCGAGTAGACTGACTCTACTACAAATGGTCCTTCCCATTTGGGTTGGAATTTTCCTTTTGTCTTGTGCGTTATTACCATGGGTCTTCTGACGGCTAAGACAAGATCGCCTTTCTTGAAAGTTCGCATTTTAACTTTCTTGTTGAAGGCTCTGGTAATTCGAGCCTGGTAGAGCTCGATTTGCTGTTGGGCCTGCAGATGCTTATCGTCTAAGGCTTCCAATTCTTGGAGTCGCTGTCGATGCTTCTCCTCGGTTGTCATCTCCGCTGTCAAGGCGACGCGTAGAGATGGAATTTGGATTTCCAGTGGGAGCACGGCTTCACATCCGTATACCAAAGAAAACGGCGTGGCTTTAGTTGGGGTTCGCACAGTTGTGCGATAGGCCCATAAGCATTCACTCAGTGTGTCGTCCCAGTCTCGTTGACTTTTCGAGACAAACTTCTTGAGAAGCTTGCCAATAGTCTTGTTGAAAGCTTCTGCGAGGCCATTAGCGGCAGGATAGTATGCTGTTGAGGACACACTCTGGATTCTGAATTTAGCGCAGAATCTTTGGAAAGCCTAGCTGATGAACTGAGGTCCATTGTCATGGACAATTCGCCGAGGTACACCGAAACGGTAAATAACGTGATGTTTCACGAACTTGATCACGTTAGACGATTTTACCTCCTTCAAAGGGATGGCTTCGGCCCATTTAGAGAAGTAATCGGTCATTGCCAAAATAAACCGATGTCCTTTTGATGATGGTGGGCTGATAGGGCCAACCACATCCATCCCCCACATTTCAAATGGCCAGGTAGAGGTTGTAGAGTGGAGATACCTGGTGCTTGATGGATGAAATCGCCATGCACTTGGCAAGCGTGGCATCTTTTAGCATAGGTGACGGCGTCGGCAACCATCTTGGGCCAATAGTAACCCAATCTTTGGAGTCGATGTGCCAGTTTGGGCCAGGTTGGTGGGCTCCACACATACCGTCGCGGGCTTCTCTCAATACCTCTTGGGCTTCTTTTGGTGAAAGGCACCGGAGTAAGATCCCGTCATGCGATCGACGATACAATGTTCGCGTAATCGCATTATAATAGAATTTGGGGGCTTTCTTTAGAATGGCAGCCGCCTCTTTGGTATCTTCAGGGAGAATGTCATATAAGACGAAATCAATGTAGGGGAATCGCCAGTCTTTAAGCTCTGGACCGGTTGACAATTCCAGTGCTTCTTTGCCTTGACAATCTCCCTTTGACTCCTGATAGCCCTCGAGAGCATTTCTCGGGCAATACAGGTCATGGCTGTAGATGAATATCTTCTCCATTGCTCCGGCTGGAAGAGCTAAGGAGGCCGCGAGGGATGCGAGTGCATCCGCGTGCGCATTTTGCCTGCGCGGTACATGGTCGATGTAGAAGCTTGTAAATCCCTCGGCCATGCGGATAGTTGCGTTGTGGTAGGGTACTAGGTCCTCATGTCTGACTTCATACTCCCCGCGAACTTGGCTGACGATGAGTTTAGAGTCGCCGTATGCCTCGAGATTTTTAACGCCAATCTCATCGGCGAATTGCATCCCAATCAAAAGAGCGTTGTACTCCGCCACATTGTTGGAACAAGGCTCAGTTAATGAGACAGCTCGGGGAATCACATAATTTTGTGGGGATACGAGTACTACTCCTACCCCCACTACTACGTGTCCCTTTGGGCTTGTTCTTGATGCACCGTCGAAGAAAAGTTGCCATACTTGACTTTCGAACGATGTCTGAGTCAGGCAGACTTCAGCAACTTCATCTGGGAGATCCTCGTAGACTTTGGCTGCCCTCGGATCTGGGTGCTCGGCTAGGAAATCCGCCACTGCTTGTCCCTTAATGGCCTTTTGTGGTAAAAAGTGCATCTCATATTGGGAGAGCAATATGGCCCATTTTGCCAGCCGACCGTTTAATGATGAAGGCTTAGTCATAAGTAACCTCAGGGGGTTGACTTTTGATATGACGTTTATAGTTTGGCCTACCAGATAGTGCCGCATTTTCTGAATAGCGAACACTAATGCCAAACATTCCTTCTCGATCGGGTTATACTGATGTTCGGCTCCGATCATTGTTCTACTCAGATAGTAGATTGCTTGCTCTCGTCCTTGGTCGTCGTTCTGAGCTAGTAGAGCTCCCAATAATGATCCATTACTCGGACATATACCAGGAAAGGCTTCCCGGATACCGGAGCTGAAGGACTGGTGGTTGGGTGAGGTATTGCTTGATTTCCTCGAACGCTGTTGGCAAGCGTCATCCCAAATGAATGAGACACCCTTTTTCATTAACTTAGCGAAGGGTTGGCATCTTCCGGAGAGATTTGAGATAAACCTGCGGATGTACGCCAATCGTCCTTGCAATCCCCTGAGTTCTTTGAGATTTCTCGTGGGTTGCATCTCCTGGATAGCGCGGACCTTTTCCGGGTCCAAGTGAATTCCGGTGGATGTTACAACAAATCCTAAGAATTTGCCACTGGCCACCCCCAGGAAGGACTTTGTGGGATTCATCTTCAATTGATGGCCCGCATGATGTCGAAGACCACCTTCAGGTCCGCTATGTGATCACCTTTAGTGCGGCTTTTTACCGCGATGTCATCAACATAACATTCCACCGTTTTGCGTATTTGCTGATGGAAAATGGCGTTCATGGCCCTTTGATAGGTTGCCCCTGCATTTTTCAGTCCGAAGGGCATGACGGTGTAGCAATATACCCCTAGAGGTGTCCTGAAGGAGGTATGCTTTTCGTCATCAGGATACATTTTAATTTGATTGTATCCTGAGAATCCATCCATGAAGGACATTCGTTCGAATCCACAAGTGTTGTCAATCATGACATCTGTGATTGGCAGTGGGAATTCGTCTTTGGGGCAAGCCTCGTTTAGATCACGGAAGTCGATGCAGATCCGGATCTTCCCGTTCTTCTTGGCAACTGGGACAATGTTGGCTACCCAGTCGGGATGTTGTTCTTCCCTGATGAAGCCAGAATCAATAAGTTTTCTGACTTCTAATTGAATTGCCTCCATTATCTCTGGACGGAACCGTCGCTGCTGTTGTTTGACAGGTTTTGTGTCCGGATTGATGTTGAGGCGATGCATAGCCACCTGAGAATCGAGTCCTGGCATGTCCTCATAATTCCAGGCGAAGACGTCTATATATTCTTGTACAAGAGATATTAGATCCTTCTTCTCCGAAGGTGACAGGCCGTCACTTATGAAGATGGGCTTAGGGTTACCTCATCTCCTAGGTTGATCTGAACAACCTTGTCTTCTGTGGGTGGCTCGCGCTGTTCAAAGCGAGTGTCCCAAAGAGCATTTAAATGTTTGATCCAAGGATCTGTATCAAATTGGATCATTTCTTCATTTCCATCTTCCAGGTGGCTTGTCGAAACCATGTTCACTGAAAGTTCCTTGAAGATGTTGCCGACACTGACATCTGACTCCCAAGATGATGTGTCTGAAGAGTAATCATTGCTCAACAATTCTTGAGAATCGGAGGCTGATGGGACCGGAGTCGATACATAGCCCAACCCCGGCGCGTCTGATGATAATAATCAGGGGCCTTCCCTTTCGGCACAAAGGATCGAAACAGCGTCCTCCTTCCTTTGCCGAAGTTCAACCCGGGTCTGTTGGTCAGGTCGTACCCCATGCATCTCATCATTTTGAGTGCTTTTGGTTCATAATGACCGAACTGAGGGGATTCCTCCTCACTTCCCGAGTCTTCGCAGGGTATTGGCTCAGGCGAGATTCGCCCAAAAAGAATTGGTTTTTGGCCTTTTCGTCTTGTTGGAACCATAAATATAGATTCTTGCGCATTACCATTATCTTGGTATGTCTCGAAGGACGACTTCACTGGTACATGCAACGATGTCAAAGCATCTACTGCCGACCAGGGGTCATCGTCTACTTCGGTGCTAGTGTCTGATGGTACTGAATCAGAAGCAAACACAGAAAAATACGCAAAATCTAAATCTTCATTAATATACCAACCGCCTACATCGTCGGTGGTATTATCAACATCGAGCTTATTGGTGCTCTTTACAAGTGGTTCTAACTCCCACAGGCACTCTTCTTTCTCGGGCTCGGTGTCAGCTTCGTTACCAGAGTCTGGCTCCTCTGGTCGCGGGACTTCATCCGTCTCCACCGGATCTTGGTACAACAAAGAGTCAGTGAAATAATTCTCGACCCCTTTGAATGGATACCTTTTGGCAATCAACGTCTGCACCTTTCCACTCCCGTCAATGTATTTCATGACTTGGTGGAGAGTGGAGGGAACGATGGAGTTGCGGTGAATCCACGGTCGTCCCAGCAATAGATTGTAGGAAGTGTCGGCGTCGATGATGTAGCATGTCACTTCCGACTTGAGGCTTCCAATCTGGCATTTGAGCTTGATTTTCCCCATCGGACGGGTCTGGTTGGCATTGAACCCATAGATAGTTGTCTGAGTAGGGCTCAATGATTAGTAGGAATGCCCAGATGTTGCATGACCCGGCGAGGCATGATGCTCAACGCGGACCCTGGATCTACCTGAATGCGGTTCACCTCAGACGATCCAATATACCCTGTGAAATACAGGGGTCGATCATGCTTCCCTTTAACCTGCATATCATCTGCTGTGAAGGTAATGCAGGGAGCATTTGGGGAGGTGTGGAGGCAATCCTCTACATCTTCCTCCTTCGGCACCTGGGTCATGAAGACCTCGGCATTTGCCAGAGCTTCTTGTAGAGCTTCTCTGGTTGACTTTGATAGTCTAAGAAGTTCATACAAGGTAATGCGTGCCGGGATGTTGGCTAGTTGAGCCAGGACATCAAAGCGGTAAGGTGTCGTGGATCCTTCCGCCATACCTTTCGAAAGAACTCGAGAAAACCGAGTTTCTTTCTGTTTCTCCACAGGTTGTCTTGTGGAGGGCTTGGTTAGTTCTGCAGCTGGTTGTGGAGGGACTATCGCCATCTCGCCATACTGCTTCAAGTACGGCTGTCCCGAACGGGTTCCCGCCATCGGTTGGTTGGGCTCTGCGGCCAAGACTATTGTTTCCTCCTCTGAGTCGGTTAACGAGGGAACATCAGTCTCGGCTTCTCGAGAGGAGGCACCCACCACATTGCAGGATGAGGCCTTTGCCTTGCCTTTGGATTTCCTGTTGGTCACAGTAGTCCATTACTGTTCATTGACAAGGTCAGGGTGGACCCACATGATTTCCCCTTGAGGTATAGGGACGGGTGCCAAGCCTTTCGCTTGCTGCTGGTGAGGGTCTGTGTTGACCACTCTCAGCTCTCCTCTTGGAATAGGGGCCACCCCCGCAGGCGTTGGGGGTTGTCTTCCGAACTGGAGAACTGACGTCACATTAGCCGTCACCTTCTTCTGCTCTGGTCGGAGCTTTAACACCTCTGCGTCAATCAGAGCTTGAAGGATGTCCTTGAAGACATAGCAGCTTCTGGTAGGGTGCCCCAGCATCCTGTGGTACAAGCAATAGGTGGGATTGTCGATCTTGCCGACTTCCTCGGGGCGCCTAGCTTCAGGGAGCTTCAGTCGGTTGCTCTTGTTGAGTAGTTTAAAGAATGAATCGACATGTTCCTCCTTGAAGGAATATTGCTTGTTGGCACGAGGCTGACTTGAAGAGCTACTCGCCTTGCCTGATTGAGGTTTGGCGGAGACTTGGTCTCCGTTGCCAAATTATCCTTCCGCTTTGTTTGGAGGGATGTGTCCGGCGCACGCCTTGTCGACCTTTCCGGCCTAGGCTTACCTTCCTCTGCTCTAACGCGGGCGACAATCTCCTCAGCCTGTTCACCTTGTTGGACTAATTGCTTCTAGGTGCGGCTTTTAGCAACTCCTATTTGAGCAAGGAGTGAGGTTTGGAGATTGTGGCGGCATGTTTCCACCAGGGTGGCCTGGGTCATACCGCTTGGACACCGGAGTGCCACGTTCCGAAACCTTTCCACGAAAGATTTGACGGACTCCCCTTTTCGCTGTTTGGTAGCCAAAAGAGTGGGCATCGTGACTTCGGAGTCATCCTCGAAGAAGCGTGTTAAGAACAGCTTCTCCAAATCGCCCCAGTTCTTGATAGAACCTTCTGGGAGCTTCATAAACCATTCAAAGGCCAACCCTTTCAGGGTACCGATGAACAGGCGCGCCAGGATGACGTCATTATCTACTACATTCCCGGTTTGGGATTTGAAGTAGTAGATGTGCTGGTTGGGTGACCCCTTCCCATCAAAGGCTTGGAGAGTTGGAGCTTTGAACTTGGGCGGGTACGGAACCAAGTCCCATTCAGCCGGGTAGGGCCGGGCCACTCCTACTTCTTGGAGGTCTTTGCGATTGGCAAGGGCCTCGAGGCGTCGCTCCAGTTGACTCATTCTTTTAGCATGAGCCTTCCCGGATCTTGGTCGCCCTTTACTTGCGACAAGGACTTGGACGAGCCGGAAGTAGATCGCCGCGTCTCCTCAGAAGGTTCGGAAGATGAGCTTTCTCCCTTTCTCCCTTTGCCCTTTGACTTTTTAGGAGGGGACCTCCTCCTGTCTTCGAGCAGCTGTGCAATCGCCTGCTTGAGGGAGTTGATAGATTCCTGCTGAGAAAGAATCATATCCATCTGTGCCTTCTGGATCTGCTCTAAACGTTTAGCCGTCTCCTCAGGAGTGCCTGTCATGTAGGCAGAGGTCTCCTTCTCGACGGAAGAGTTCGAAGCCCTTGATTCCGCTACGGCAGAGTGAGAATCATTCATTTTAATGCCATGGGCTAAGGCATTATAGTCAATTGGGGGAATGGCCCCAGTCCGGGTGCGAGTGTGTCGGTACACTCCTTCCGGTTCAGAGTCAGACTCATCAGAGCTGACTGCAGGTTGTTTTCCCTTACTCCTGCTTGTCATATTCGCAGTGAGCTCCGGGTACTCAACGTCAGAAAAGGTTCTCCTTCTGTGGGAGCGTCTTCTTTTAGCTGACGGGGGAATCAGGATCAGCTGTCTGACTAAAGACTGCTGGTGCACGCCTGATCCACAACGGCATTCAGAGAGCATATGGATGAGCCGTTGGCAGCAACACGACGAAGTGGCCTGATTGGCACTTCTTTTCTTCGTCAAATAATCCCTCAAGTCCATGGGAGGGGGATTGAAAAGGTTAGCCTCGCAACGTCGAAGACGGGAGGCATCCATGTGCCGTACAGCCTGCGGCACATGGATGCAGGCTTCAGGGACACGGTTCTCGCGCCGCAGCCGTTCAGCGCGCGTCTGGCGTCTTTGTTGAGGCAAGACGCGCCTGTCGCGTTGCTGCTTGGTGTGTCGGGGCAGAGACACTTGAGAGAGAGTGGGCTGCTGGGCCCCACGTCTATAGGCGCGTGCCTCTTGTGCTTGACAAGGCGCAGAGGCTTCACCTTAGTGTTTGGTGAGTTGGTCCTCAGAGGACCTAACTGAAGGAATCTCGCGTTTGGGCCGCCAAACGCGGACTTCGCGGGGCGCGAGCAAGGCGCCATTTTGCATGCTGCGTCCAGCCTCAGTCAGACAACCAGAGGTTCCAACTTGCAGCTGGCGCGCGCGTCTCCTCTGTCGACGCTCAGCGTTCCGATTGCGTCGCGGAGGTGGAGAGAGACCAACAACATCCTAATGCTGAACATCAGAGATTTTAACCACGCGGGTCTCCTGAGAGACGCTGACGCGGGTGTTCTGTGCAACGCGGTTGGTCGCAAAGGCAGTTGTGCCTGGGGCCACGCGGGCCTTCTGAGAGGCGTCGGCGCGTGCACCTTGCTTGGCACAGTTGGCAGCAGGGGCGCCCGAGAGAGCCACAGATCGGGCTTCGGGGTCATTCCCTGTCGAGACCCGGCGGCAGACGCGGGTCTTTGGGCTCTTAGAGCCGGAAGAGAGAAACTCTTCGTACTTCGCCTGGTCGAACTCGACAATGAGCGATTCGACCATCTTCCCCTTACGGAGGACGTCATCCTGCGCCACGATTTGCTCATCAGTGACAAATGTAGTCCCCAGCGGAGTCGCCATCTCTTGTACGCGTCGGAAAAGAGAGAAGAGGAAATGCTGTAAAAATTTTTCTTGAATCAGATGAAAAGATTACAACAAAAACAACTTTTCCTTCCAGTTACAAGGGAGGGAGGATGTTGAATCTTGAATCCCCCCTTTGTTTAATGCTGGGTTCTTCGTGTGGTGGTGGAGAGTGAATCTTGTTCTCCGTTGACCGGATGACCGTCGGATCGTCAGGGATCTTCTCTTCGGCTGGTAGAAAGAGTAGCACAGCTCTTGTCTACCAAAACTCTCAAAGAGAAGGTAGGCAAAGAGTAGCTTGTACGCAGCAAGCTTGACGAAGAGTTGAGCTCTCTCCTGTCTCTGTCTTGTCGTCTGATTGCCTTCTGCCTTCTAATTTTCTTCTGATCTCCAATTGCCCGTCGCTTGCCGATCGCCAATTGCCACTCTCTTCTGATTGCCTCGACCTCATAGCAAACGAGGCTATTTATAGAGGTCCTAGGGGGTGAACATGCCCCTAAAAACGCTCCATAATGAGGGGGTAACTCCCCACTTTCCCGCTATGTGGGCGGTGACTGGCCCAATAACCAGGGCGGTTATAACCGAGGCGCGGGTCTGGACCCTCGCACCTTGATGCTGAGACGCGGGTGTCGAGCCCACGCGCCTTGATGCTGAGACGCGGGTGTCGAGCCCACGCGCCTTGATGCTGAGACGCGGGTGTCGAGCCCTCGCGCCTTGAGTCTGAAACTCTGCCTTTTAATGGCTTGTCTATTAGTGATTTTTAGACAGCCTACAGATAGCATTGTAGAAAGATTCGACGTCAAGGACGCAGAATTTTGTGACGACATTGTATGGATCTGTTCGGACTGGGAATGTGACTGTTCCGGGTGAAGGCAGGCGTGTCAATATTGTCGGGTAGTTGTCCCTCTGGGCTTCATGACATAAATCGTTCTTTCCTTTTTTGTGGTGCCCTCTATCGGGGGATGCTGAAGATGACATTCACCTTCTTGTACTGGATGAAAGCATTGCTTGCCTGCCTGTCTTGTAGTAAGAGTTTCTTTTGCACTTTAATCTCCAAGGGATGTTGAGGTCGAGGAGGAACTCTTGGAGGTATCCCTGGTTAATTAGATCCTAAAGTTGTCGTTGGAGGAATCGACAGTTGATGGTGAGATGGTCCATCCCATCATGGAAAGCGCAGTACTCCCTTGATCCGAGTCCCTTCAGGTTCTGTGGAGTGGTCGACTTGGATGCTTAAGGCTGGTATTTGATGGAATTTGATGGCGTTAAAACACTTGGTCAATGGGAATCCTGAATGGAACGAGGTCGGCTTTTCAGCGCCATCCTTGTTTGTGTCGGGCGCGCCTCTGGTGGCTTTATAGACAATGGCAGAGTTATGGTTTGGGTTCTTCCTCAGAGGGACTGCTGCTTCGGTTTCTCCTCCTTGAAACCTTGTTTGGCGGGGCGATTGGTCGCGCCCGAGTCGCCTCTTTGATCTGCATGTACTTTTGTGCTCGGAGTAGAATGTCTCTCATCTTGGTGACGTCATTCTTGATCAGTTGATTGTAGAATGAGTAGGTGACTTGCAACCACTTATGAATGCAATGACAGCTACATCGTCATTGTAGTTGTACACTAAAGCCATCTGGCTCTGAAAATGGTTGACGTAGTTCTTCAGGTTCTCCCTGGCTTCATTCTAACCTTGAGGAGATGGTTTTTCTGTAACTTTCTCCAAGAAGAAAACTAATTGTAAAAGGCGTCAATTACATCATCAAAACTCTGAAGCGAGTTCTTCGGGAGCGAGTAGAACCAATGGTAGAGCGGCGCCCTTAAGGCTAGAAGGGGACGCTCGACAGAGGAGAAGGTCGTCGTGGGAGTGGACAACCATCTTGTTGGATATGAAAAACGTGTTGGTCGTTCCTGAGTAACAGTCGAAGGAGGGCATCACAAATTTTCTCGGGATCAAAGCGTGGTGATTTTCTCCTACAATGGCGAGTCAAAGGACCTAAGGCCACTATGCTCCACTCCTTTCGGAAATTGTTGGGTCAATTAGTTGAGACACTTTTGGGCCAAATCTGCAATGTCTTCAATGTGAGGGAACTTCAGGTTGCACTGTTGTTCTGAGTTCTTAGAGCGCTCATCATCTTCACGAGTCTCTAACCTGTTGGGCTTCAGGTTGCCAGGGTTCGCGTGGCTTCCCCGTCATGCTGTGGTGAGGGGGAGTTCGAGCTTCTTTTGCGATCTGAGGAGACGGCTATTTCTATAGTATGTCGACTTGCTTGAGGAGGTTGGTTTGGACGCGAGTCACTGCGTCTTTTTCGAGGGCTGCCGCCTTGCGGAGTTGACCTATCTCTATTTGCGTTCAGATGAGATAGGATAGATGTTTAGATAGATGAGAACCGTGTAACCTTATCCAATAGAAACCCACCTGTATAAATAGTAGACCCCTTCCATTTAGAAGGGGGCGATCAACAAAGCCCAGAAATCATAGCGTGTGAGATTGGAGGGATAACCATTGTAATTTTCTCTGAATTTTAGTGAAATCCTCTCTCCCTCTTCATGATTTTCCGTTTCGGGTTTCCACATAAATCTCGGTGTTAGCTCTGGTTCGATCTCTTTGATTCCATTATTAATCTCCACATTTTGGTGCGTGAATAAATTCCCTCAGAATTACCCACTATATTTGGTGCTTTCATTGATATCTTTCAAGTTTGCACTCAGAGTTATCCCAACTCCCTACCCTTTCACGTCCTGAAAAAGGCTTCAAACAACCATGGCGCATAAAAGCGCTGCCCACCATGATGCCAACTCCTCTGGCAAACTCGAGCTGTCAACACTCTCTCGAGGACAGCTTATCTAGCGAGTGGCCGACCTGTAACGATAGCTGTGTGAACAGCGGGCCCAAGCATACCGCAAGCGTGAACTAGTCGCCATCCATCGTGATACCGCCGAGCGCGAGCAAGAAGTGGTAATGCAAATCAACCACCAGCTACTCTGCAGATAAAGACTACGAAAAGTGCGACAAAGAGTCATCGAGCTTGGCGCCAAGGGAACCCCAGTCAACACCCCATGAAGTCATCTTGCACGTTCGACCGATTTACATTTCAAGTTGAACACAATGCGCTCCCGAACAACTTCACCACATGAAGATCCAGAGAGCGACATAGTCGATCACTCGCGAAAGCGGACGAGGTCACGCCCCAATATGCAAGAAGACACTTCCACGATAGTAATAAAGATCAAGGACGACTCAATCTTCACTCTCCTGAAGTTATCGTTTGATTAGATCTTCTATGTCATCAAGCATCTGCCCTGGGTGAGACTTCTCAAACCAAGCAAGCACGAACCAGATCTCCTAGAAGTAGGGCACTATTTTTTCATGGTAGTCGGGGCACGCTACCCTGCATTACTGAGCCCTCAAAAGGCACCTCGAGGACCTAGTTCAATGCGGTACCTCAGAGAGTTTGTCCTTGACCAGGAGGAAGATCTAGAGGTCAAAGATACCCCAATTGAGTCTATCGACTAAAGCGCTCAGTCACCAGCACAATTCGGGACTGGAAAGCTCCTCCAGGAAGCAATGGAACTTTTTTTCACTTGAAACGATACGGTGTAGAATCATGTAATATCCAATGAAAAAGCCATTGTGCAAGTTCTTTTAATCATGGTAACATTTTTGCAAAATTTCAATACCCTCTCCGAGCACAATAACATTCCAATAGCCTGTATCGGGTCCTTTCCTGATGGCTACCCATCAGATAGTCCTCTGAAAGATGGAGGCTCGCCCACAATGACTGTTCGGAGCTCAACCTTTATGAGGTTTTCACTCTAACGGCTACCCGAGCCAGTCAACAACCTATATCGGGTCCTACTCTGACGACTACCCTTTGGAGATTCTCTTGAAAGATGGAGGCTTGCTCACGATGACCGCTCAGAGCTCAGCTTATATTGAGTTATTACCCTTACGACAACCTGAGCTAGTCAACAGCCTATATTGGGTTCTAACCTGACAGCTACCTCTCGGGGAGACTCTTGAAAGATGGAGGCTCGCTTACAATAACCGCTCGGAGCTTAGCTTACATCAGGTTTTCACCCTGACGGTTACCCGAGCCAGTTAATAGCTTATATTGGGTCCTATCCTGACGGATACCCTTCGGAGGTTCTCCTAAAAGACAGAGGCTCGCCCAAAATGATTGCTCGGAGCTCAGCCTACATCGGGTTTTCACTTGACGGCTACCTAAGCCAGTCTACAACCTATATCGGGTCCTACTCTGATGACTACTTCTCGGGAGTCTCCTGAAAGATGGAGGCTCACCCATAATGACTGCTCAAAGCTCAGCCTACATCGAAGGATTGAGAGAGATTTGGGGATGAAATTTTTAAGGTTTTCTTTGATGGGTTCCACAGATTCAGATGAAAGATGAAAATAGATGAATGAGGGGATTATTTCTCTCCCCATTTGCACAAACCCCTCCCATATTTACATATTTTTTTCAAAATAACAATATCTCTCCCTCTATCCTTATATCACCTATACACACATTTTACTAGAACATCCTAGCTCTTCATCCCCCTTCTCATGCACACTTACCCCTTCCGCTAACCACACATTAATAAAATATTATGGTATTTAATTAGAATTTGATTGTATTTCTTTGTATTTATACAATATATTCATTCACCAACTTAATACATGTTATTACATACACAATATTGTGTAAATTTATATATACCTGTATTCATACAAGAATGAACGTATTATACAATTTTCACACATACATAACATATATATTCAAGTTTCCAATTTATCCTACTCTCAAAATTTCTTAAAATTCTAAAAATCCATTTTTACACCAGATTAATTCGATCATCACCTCAGATAATCTGTATAACTTCTTAAATTAAGAAATAAAATATTAAATTATGATTTTTAATAACCAGGGTGTTACAGTACAGTTCTATCCCCTTACAGAAGTTTCGTCCTCGAAACTTGACATAGTCGGAATTTGATGAGTTTAAAACTTTTACATTCCTTTTTCACAAAATACTCTTTTATAATGTCATATCTTCTTTAAACTTTCATCTTGAACATTCATTATTTCTGGATCAACTCAATACTATGTTCTTATGATCTAACTTAAATCTTGAATCACCTGATATTTTAATCATTTCCTTACTCTAGTGTCTCATACCACTGGCAGCTCATACTGAGGTCTCGTACCCCCACTAGAGCTTATCTGGATTATGGCATGTGGGTACTATAATTCAAATATAAGGCAGTGACCAAATATCCCTTACTTTGAGATTAATCATACACGTAAGAACTCCTGCCCCTTTAAACTGACCATATCAAACAACATATTGAGATACATACAAAGCACACGCATATTGATCATTGCAATCAATCCTATCAATTAATCCACTTCCTACGACAATTATTCTAGATCTAATCTTCATTCTAGATCATATGCTTTGATACAAACTATAACGGTCCTAGTTTTCTAATATCCTCAATTTACATAAACATTCTTTTAAACGAACAGATTATCATAATCATTTCCAAATTCTTGAAAATTTTGGCAGCACTTCTTTTGTAAAAACTGATCTGACCTGATATACAATATAAAATCACAATAGTTTCGGCCGACATCAGTCTACTTATTCTCAATCCAAACACTTAAACTAAACTCGACAATCATCCACGCAATCATAATAATGTTTCAGCTTAACATCACCTACTTATCCACATATAACATCTCAACAATCATAATATAATGAGCTCGAGAATACCCCTCGGTTTTCACAACAAATACCAAGTTATTTATAAATTCAACTCATCAAGATCATCACCATCTAACTCATGCTATAAATAATATCAAATAAAATTGTAAACATATACAACATGAAGCTTTACAAATACACAAAATTACAACTCCAATACTTTTTCTATGTGACAAATTTCCAACAAAGCTCTTGAACCATAAATTGGGCCTTCGTCTCACCATAACCTGAAAACATAATAATCTGTGAAGGGTGAGCTCAACAGCTCAGTGAGAAGAGTAAAAAAGAGATCAAGGAAATGATATACGTGCAAAAATAAGAGAAAACATGCTTTTCTTCAATTAACAAAGGCGAGTGCGGATAAAAAAGAAAAACAATTATATCACGGTAAACAATCAACCCAACTATTTTTATGGTTTGCAGAATGACCTTACTCTTTCGGTCAATAACTCTATAACTTAAATCTCTGCACTGTATTTTACAGGGTTTATGAGTTATATCGAATACTTTACTTTAGTGACTTAGTTTATTATCGGATTCATTTCATATCTACATATTTCATAGAATATACACGATGGTACACCAATTACAATAAGTTAATCCAGATAATACATATATCACAAAACACATTTATATATTGTATATCACATCACACTTTAAGTACTGCATGGATTAGCCCGTACACCTTCACACATCATATAATATTTCATTATTTCTTATAATAAAATAAAGTTTCATAATCTTACATCAAGGACAAGCATACAACACTGTTCATTTTGAATGAACAATTTCTTTACTCTATATCTTACAGACCATCTCATATCCCGTCTTTGTACCCACCGGCTCCCACTGGCCCTTTCTTTCGTATTGCAACACATAATGTTAAACCCAGTCTTCGCACTCACCGGCTCCCGTCAGCCCCTTCTTTCACATCACAACACACAATGTCAAACCCCATCTTCGCACCCACCGACCCCTTCCTTTATGCGTACATAAAATAACAAAACATACATGCACAACATCACATGCACATCAATCATCAAAAATAACAAATAGTGTCGGTTGCATTGCGATATACTTAGTATTCGTGCTCGGACATCAACTCGCCCATCACTCCATAATCTTACAACTATATGGTTCAAATTTATAATTTAATTATCCTAGTTTATGTTAACTAAAGATATAGTTCATCCATCACCTTGATGATATATATATATATATATATATATATATATATATATATATATATATATAATATATATTTATATAATATAAACATGAGTTGGTCACCATTGCTTAATTTCTAGATTGGATGAAATTTCTAACTTTTATACATATACTCTTAGCACCTCTTTGTCTAAGAGAGGATTATAACTAGTAAATCCACATACATACATAATTATTAGTCATCGTACACATCATAATAGTAGAATTTAGTTATGGCAGAATTAAGTCACATACTCAACTTAATATAAGATTTGTAATTCTACACTCGTGAACTTGACTAGTCCGTCAAAATTTAATGATAACTCTCTACACAAGAATCGAATAGAGACACGGTAAGAATCATTGGAAAATAGACTCGATTCTCTTTCCAACGATATATTACATGATATGATTCCATGTCGAAAACCCAGACGAACTAATCCGAACTTTTCAGGTTATAGAATTTTTACAGATTTTGACTGTTTTTCACCTTCAAGGTTATATTATTAATTTTTCTTCCTATTATTTATACTCATTGATAAAAATTAATTTATCTCAAAACATGATCTTATGTCTCTTTTATTCCAGTGAGGTCGAAGTTGGATCACTCACCATCTCCGAAATACATCATCAGATTCTCTAATAACCTATAAGCTTTGCAAGGATTAATAATTCTCAAGTTTACTTACCATTTTTTTATATTCTATAATAGTTAATGCAACATTCAATTAGCCATCCAATTTATATAAAATTTTTCTTTCAACAATTAGAAATGGTTCACTAACTTTATGATCTTATCCATGGCAAAATTCTGATCACTCTTGCATTTATTAAATTAGTGAATTCAATTTACTCACAATCAATCTTGTATACTCAGTACATAATAGTCTAATATTCGAGCTCGTATACAATATAATTTGGCAATAATCTATCACATATAAAATATTTTCCCATGATAAAATATTTCGAGTCCACACCATGTGCCAAGTTCACACATGAATATTGTCAAGTTATACGTTAGGAATATTTCTCAAACCGGTATATTCTTATGTACCATCATTAGATTAAGTTTTCATGCTCATTTCACATAAACTAGAAGTTGGGTTTACGTTACTCATTAATTAAGCAATTTATCACAAATTTTTTTGGCTCATAAGTGTTTGAAGTACATCAATTACCCGAATTGAACTCTTGTAGAATTCTTAACTTAAGTACATAGTAGTATTTTGATGATAACTCTTATCACACATGCCCGATTGCGAAACGGTGAAAATCACAAGAAAGTAGACTCATATCTTTCTAATGGTATATCATATACTACATGTAGTTCAATTTAACAATGGTAATTAGATAAAAACTTACTATTTAAATAATATTCTACAGTTCTGTCCGTCAGAACAACTGACAGTGTTTTTATCATAACTTTTATTTTAGACATCAGAAGAAGACATGAAATAGACTTAATTATTTGTCTAATGATATATTACATGACCTGCTTTACTTATATAAATAGTTTTAAATAGACAGAAGCACTTTTGTTATGCATAAGTCCTGCAACACAACAATTTAAACCAATCAACATTATTTCAGCAATAACTTTAAGTTCAAACCTCCAATAAGTACACGGTAAAATCCGTTGGAAAGTAGACTCGATTACCTTTTCAATGGTATATTACATGAAACTTGTTGTTCTTAATATAGTGACGAACTAACTCCGGATTTCTAGATTTCAAAAACTAGACAGATTTGCACATATATTCTTAAAGTGTTCGAACTTTGGGTTATTCTTAAATTCCTTTAATCTCTTCAATTAAATTAAATTCATAACTAGAAATTCTCTTATTTAATTACTCTACTCACAATAATTATTTAGGTAATGAATTATTTTTGTAAGAAAATGTGAAAGAAGTAGATAAAAGAGGCTCCTCACCCCCCTCTTCTTCTTGCTCAATGACTAAAATCCCAACCACAACAAAATTCATTATTATCATTTGAAATTAAGCATTATAGCATGAGATCTAAGGCTACACCCTAACAATTTACTTCATAATTTTTTTCAAAGCATTTCAAGAGAAATTTATCAAGAAAACTCCCTCACCATAGATCTCCTCCTCTTCGAAGTCGCCGCGCCCCCGCTTTACTGTCGGTGCCATGGCCGGCCATCACCATAGAAAAGAGAAGAATGAAATAGGAAGAGGAAATCAAGAGAGAGAGAGAGAGAAAGGTTCTTTTTAGGGTTTTGATCAACTTACCAAGAGAGGGAGAGAGAGTGTGTGGGAGTGGAGTAAGAGCGGCTGCCCCCTCCGTTTAGGTCGCCGCTGGCGGCTTCCCTACACAGCCGCTCGCCACCGCGTACCATCGGCGCAGCCTGCCGATGCGCGTGCACTGGGTTGCTGCCGCCCAGTGCAAGAGAGGGAGAGAGGGAAATAGGGAAAGGGATTGAGAGAGATTTTGGGAGATGAAATTTTTGGGGTTTTCTTTGATGGTTCCAACAAATTCAGATGAGGGATGAAGGGAGATGAATGAGGGGATTATTTTCTCCCATTTGCACAAAACCCCTCCCATATTTATTTATTTTCTCAAATTAACAATATATCTCCCTCTCTCCTCATGCCACCTATGCACACATTTTACTAGAATATCCTAGTCCTTCATCACCCCTTCTCATGCACACCTACCTCTTCCGCTAACCACACATTAATAATATATTATGGTATTTCATTAGAGTTTGATTGTATTTCTTTGTGTTTATACAATATATTCATTCACCAACTTAATACATATGATTACATACACAATATTGTGTAAATTTATATATACCTGTATTCATACAAGAATGATCGTATTATACAATTTTCACACATACATTGCATATATATATATATATATATATATATATATATATATATATATATATATATATATATATATATATTCAAGTTTCCAATTTATTCTACTCTCAAAAGTTCCCAAAATTTCTAAAAATCCATTTTTACATCAGATTAATTTGATCATCACCTCAGGTAATCTGTATAGCCTCTTAAATCAAGAATTAAAATATTAAATCATGATTTTCAATAACCTGGGTGTTACAAATATTTTCATCTTTTATTTGCAACTTTTCAAAGTTATATGTATTCTGGTCTACATGGAGCAGTTCTGAAAATAAACCCTCTCAATTTGTCCTCGTTGAGTGTTAATTGCATAATATATTGAATACTGATTTATAATTCCATAAATTCATTACCAGCCTAGTTATTTTTGGTGGGAACATTTATAGTGGTAGCAAAAGGTTGTTCCATGTCAGTAACTCCCTAGATCTCTGTAGAACTCCATATTTTCCCTGTTGGCATAATAGAGCAGATGTTCTCTTATCATACATATTTGAAGATTTTGAGCTTGTCTATCCATCCATTTGAAGTAAAATGCCATTTTATCTTTTGGAAATCAATTTATATAAGCGTGCTCGTAATAGAATGTGGTCGGATATGGTGCTCAGTCCTATCTTTTGAAGATTACATGTAAATTAGATGAAATTTTTAATTAGCTTTCAACTTGATGCCAGCAGTTGAATTGATGCCAAATCTCTAGCCAAGTACACCATTGACACAAGATGGACTTGTGATGACGTGATAGGCCCGTTAGAATTTACCTTACTGGTATGTCATTTAAGTTCATGTTACAAAGACAAAAATTTGAAATGAAGGATTCTTATACTTAGTAGATGGCATAAGCTATATGGTTGTGCTTGTTAACAATGTGAGTGTTACTGTATACTTCGCCTTAATGGCCTTTAATGTTACCGTATATTTGCATGTAGCTTCTTATCTCTACTTGGGTAGGTCTATATATGAAGACGCAAAATCTTCTTAAGATGTTTATTCTATGAAGATTTGTTTTAAGGTATACCTAATAAGACAAGGTTTGCATTTTCTTTTCAATTTTTTTGTACTCTGATGACTGATTATTGAAGGACTTTTTGTTCTGTCTTATGATCCTTGCATGCAGATTATTCATCACTATTTTATTAAATCAACTTACTGTATGAAAATGCAAGATCTCTAGCAGATGCTTATTGTATAAGCAGGCAAATAGCACACCTTACATGAGGAGATTTGCTTTTTGTGCTACTTCCTGGATTTTCAATGAATAAGAATGAGAATTTTAATGTTCTGTTGTTAACATGTTAAAATTTTCAGGTATTGTGTACTATAATCAATATATTCTTAGCAATTAGTAGGCTTTGCTTATCTGCTTGCCTTCAGTATTCTTTATCTCACTTCCTTAACATTCAGATATTCCGCGCAACATAAATCTAAATGCCGGCATTTTTGGAAATTTGAAAGTAAATTCAATGCTATTATATTGGAATCAGAATCAAGCTACAGGTATCCAGAATACCTTTGATATTATTGTTGCAAGCGACTGGTATGTTGTTCTTTTGCGTTCCTGTAATAACTGATTGTGAACCTTTTCTCGAATCTGCTATTTTGTTTTAATAACATGCGGACATGGAAACATGACAATTGATTACATAAATTGACAGTGATGATAAGTGATAACTAAAACAGAACAACAAGGAGACTACGTCACCACACACACAGACACACAAATGCACAAGACACATGTTTCTGATAACACAGTAGTTTGCATATATGCTAAAGCTTAACCAATCATATTTTATTGTTGTGCGCCGAACAACAACCACGTAGAGGAAACCCTAGATCTCAGATGCAAAAGAACAATACCACCAACATCAAATAACACACAAGCAAAGAGAAGAACACAAAACCAGGTTTAACGAGGTTCGGCCAATTTCACCTACGTCCTCGGGGCAAGGAAGAGAGAGTTTCTATTGATTTTTTGTGAATCAATACAATGTTTTCAGCATTTCTAATGAAGAGAGCTCTGCCTCTTTTATATACACCCAAACAAACCCTAGAAATCCGCTCATTACTTAAACAGATTTCTAATTCAGCACTTTCTCGAAACAGCCCGACCTGACTGTCGGTCGACCGACCCTAGGCACCGGTCGATCGTGCCGGTCGACCGTGCCTAACCGAGAGTTAGGCACTTTCAGTCGGTCGACCTCGGCGGTCGACCGCTCTATGCCCCGTGCATGTCTGTGCACGTCGGTCGACCGGACCGGTCGATCGTTCTGCTGCTTTTGCCGACGGTCGACCGGACCGGTCGACCGTTCTCCTGCTGTTGCTGCTGATTCCTTTGGCTACTGTGCTGATTCCTTTGGCGATGACATCGTCGACTTCCTCGACGACTTCCTCTCTCTTCCTACAATTCTCCACCTCGGTGAAGATTTCTCCAAATCTGAGCCGAACTGACATACTAAGCATCGACTCGGAAGTGGCTGCACCAGTGTGGTTGCCTACGTACCCTGCCCAAGGGATCAAGCCATCCGTAGTTCATCCAAAGGGAGCTTCAGCAAGCTCATGATACATGAAGGACATGGAGCAAAGTTTTACAATGTACAAACTTGACTCCTGACACCGCCTTTGTAAGCATGTCGGCGGGATTCTCCGATGTGTGAATCTTCAGCAGCTCAATATCACCCTCATCTAGAATCTCCCGAATAAAATGGAACCTGACATCGATGTGCTTCATCCGTGCATGATATACCTGGTTCTTGCTAAATAAATAGCACTTATTATGTCACAGTTAATCTTCAATAGATCCTGATACACCCCCAAGTCATCAAGCAAGCCTTGAAGTCAAATTGCCTCCTTCATAGCCTCCGTCATGACCATATACTCGGCCTCTGTGGTAGACATTGCGACGGTAGACTGTAGTATGGAGCGTCAACTCACCGGTGCTTGAGAGAATGTAAAGACATACCCCGTTGTAGACCGACGCTTGTCAAGGTCACCAGCATAGTCGGAATCAACATATCTGATACAATCCTGTTTCCCTGTGGAGTCCTCAAATACCAGACCAACATCAATGGTACCTTTGATGTACCTCAGAATCCACTTCACTGCCTCCCAATGACCCTGTCCCGGATCATGCATATATCTACTGACCATAGAGACAGCTTGTGACAGATCTGGTCTCGTACACACCATAGCATACATAAGACTACCGACTGCGCTAGCATATGGGACGTGAGTCATGTACTCACGTTCTTCAGCGTTCTTTGGAGACATCTTAGCAGATAACTTGAAATGAGGAGCCAGTGGTGTACTTACAGACTTCGCATCCTTGCCGATGTTGAACCTCTGAAGTACCTTTTGCAAATACCCTTCTGTGTCAAGCTCACTCTGCCAACCCTTCGGTCTCGTGTGATTTCCATGCCTAGCACCTTCCTTGCTTCACCAAGATCCTTCATCTCAAACTCAGAAGATAGATCCCTCTTCAGTACATCAATTGCAGATCTAGACCTTGAAGCAATAAGTATATCATCTACATACAAAAGTAAATAGATATACTCCCCTGTCGTAGCTTGTTGTAGTACACACATGGGTCATAGTGGCTGTGTGTGTACTCTTTTCCTCTGATGAAGCTGTCGAACCGCTTGTACTGCTGTCTTGGAGACTGCTTTAGTCCATACAGCGACTTCTTCAGCTTACACACCATATCTTCCTTCTCTGCAGTCTTGAACCCTGTTGGCTGAGACATGTAGATCTCTTCATCTAGATCGCCATGGAGAAAGGCGGTCTTTACATCGAGTTGATCAAGGTCCAACTCGTACTGTGCCACCAAAGCCAATAAGATACGAATTGACGAATGCTTTACAACAGGAGAAAATACCTCATTGTAGTCAATTCCTTCCCTTTGAGCATAGCCTTTTGCTACCAATCTGGCCTTGTAGCGCACCGAATCTTCTTTGAGAGATCCCTGCTTCTTTGCATACACCCACTTACAGCCTATCGCCTTCTTCCCTTTGGGTAACCTAGTGAGTTCCCAAGTGTCGTTCTTGTAGAGAGACTTCATCTCTTCTTCCATGGCTTCTTTCCACATCTTCGACTCTGAACTGATTTTAGCTTCTCTGAAGGCGGACGGGATAGCCTCCTCAACGACCGAAAGTGCATACGCCACGACCATATCTGTAGTGAGCCAACCTGGTTTCCTTGTGTTTCTTCTTGGTCTTCCAACTGCAGTAGAATCAGGAACATTACCCATGACCTGTTCTTGACCCTCTTCATCATCAGCATCTCCCTCATCTGCTTGATCATTACCCTGTGTCACCCTAAGTATGATCCTCACCGATGCTGAACTCTCTAGAGATGGTGGATTAGCATCATTCTCTACCTGCTGCGATACATCTTTGGTCTGCTAGTCTCCACCTGCTGAGAGACCTTAGGCTTCAACATAGAAGCCTCATCAAAAGTGACATCCCTGCTGAGAAGAAACTTCCTGTCCGTTGGATCCCAGTTCTTGAACCCTTTGATTCCCTTCTTGAAACCGACGAACACACCCTTCTTTGCTCTTGGGTCTAACTTATCATCTTTGACATGATAATAGGCTGGACAACCAAACACCCTTAGTAAATCATAGTCAGCAGCTGTTTTTCCCGACCAAACCTCGAGAGGAGTTTTCCCCCTATCGCAGACGAAGGCAACCTGTTCACAAGATAGCATGCATATGCCAAAGCCTCAGCCCAGAAGTTCTTCGATAAACCGGCATTGGACAACATACAACGGATCTTCTCTAGCAAAGTCCTGTTCATCCTTTCTGCTACCCCATTCTGTTGCGGTGTCTCCCTCACTGTGAAGTGTCTCTCTATGCTCTCATCAAGACATAGCTGAAGGAAAGGATCAGATTTATATTCTCCCCCATTATCTGAACGGAGGACCTTAATTTCCTTCCTGTACTTCTCTCCAAGTTCTTCTTCCACTTCACAAACAATTCTAGGACTTCCCCTTTGTGTCTCATGGTATATACCCAACAACGCCTAGAATAATCATCAATAAACGACACAAAGTAATGGTTACCTCCAATTGATGTAGTCTTGGTAGGTCCCCACACGTCAGTGTGAACATAGTCCAGAATCCCCTTGGTGTAATGTTTTACTGTGCCGAACTTCACCTTGGTCTTCTTTCCGATGATACAGTGTTCACAAAATTTCAGCTTGCAGGTTCCGGCACCTTTCAGTACTCCTTGTCTTGCAAGAGTTTGCAAAGACTTTTCTCCTGCGTGTCCCAGCCTCATATGCCACAGCCTGGTTGAGTCTTTATCTGAACCGGTAGAAGCCGCCACTTGTCCTGTTACAGTACTACCATTCAAGTAGTAAAGATTGTTCCTGCGATCGGCCTTCAATACCACCATCGAACCTTTGGTCATCTTAAGGACTCCCTCCTAATTGACACCACAAGGCCCAATGACTCCAAAGCTCCAACAGAGATTAGGTTTCTCTTCAATTGAGGTACATACCTCACTTCCGTCAGTTCCCTTACCATCCCATCAAACATCTTTATTTGGATTGTTCCTATACCCTCCATGATACATGGATGATCATCGCCCATAACGACTGAACACCCCTTCAGCTTCTCAAAGGTAGAAAACCAATTCCGATTAGGGCACACATGGTATGTAGCACCAGTATCTAAAATTCACTCATTTTCTCCTAAGTAGCCAACGATGGGAGTAGTGACTGAGAATGAGAAAATCGATGAGTCCGAGTCTGATCCACCTGCTTATGGGTCTCTTTCATCCAAGCTCCGAAGTTATGGCAAATTGATAGCATGTTCCAAGTTTCTCGATAATGGTTTTGTTTTGCTAATCATGGAAGGTGATAGACGCTTTGTTGTTTTTCAATAATTCTTTTGGGCATCTGATGCGTCCACGTCTGCCATGAGTTGCTTGACAGGAGAGGGATTTGATATTCTGTAGGTTGTCACAATTTACATATTTTTCTTTTTGTCGCTTTAACAACTTTTATTTGTTTTGAACCCTATGTCATCACGATGAAAGCATAGTTTGTGAATGCTCTGAGTGGTGATCGAATCTATTAGGCAGATAACATAATTTAGAGGGGAAATACGGTATGGTTCGTAGCAAATCATTGTCAATCTGTGGTATTAATAGTTGTTGACTATGTAGCATGAGGAATTGTTACGAGGTCGAGACACAAAAGTAGCCTGACAAAAAAAGGTAGGATACAAGATGTGTGCGTACAGAATACATAGTCTCAAAGACAATAGAAACATGTGTATATATGCATACATGTTGCCTGAGTATATGCGTTTATCATTTCCTTAACTTCATATACGTCAAAACTAAAATTGTAGCGAACTCTTCAAGTTAAATGAGAAGATTCTATAAAAATTTGCAAGAAGCAAGTATTATAAAATAAAAAAAAATTAGTGTAACATGTATTTAAATATAATCTTTTATAGTGCACATATAAATGCATATATTCTCAACAATTTTTTGATGAAATCTCTATAGTTCAAATTAAGCAAGCAATTGTTTCCAAGAGTTTTCTTATCTACATTCTTCAAAAAATATTTCTATTAAGTGTAACTAATTGATAAATATTAGTTTTAAGTTTCTCAGACAACAAAAGTGGTGTCATATGAGTTTCCCATGCAAGTTCAATACGTATCAGCTAAGTGTCACAAAAATAAAATAAAAATCCCTACGCTATAAATATGGTGTCTGAAATATTTCTCTTGTTTTTGGATATAATATGGTGTCAGTATCAGAATCTAGTTTTTCCACACGCGCGTCTCACCCATACATAATAAAATGTCCGGTAACTACGTGTGGACACATGTTGGACTGACACGAATTAGACACAATATTTCTGTTTTGCGTTACTTTTTAAAGTCTGCCATGCATTGGTTTGTTGGCTCATATCGTGTCCTCTAATGGAGTTCATTCTAGCTGAAGTAAAGATATGTTTCAATGTTTAGAAGTGGGACTTGAGTGTTTCAATTTTTATCTAATGAGTTATGCCTTCAAATTCTCAAGTGAGAATGCAAGGAAGTGTGAATGATAACTTGGCTTAGTAAGTTATATAGATGAGAGCTGGAAAGAGGAAAAAATGTTCTCATAAATTAGTCCCACTATGGTGAACAAATTATAAATTGGTCACTTGCGCTTGAATAAAATCTGCGACTTATGTTCTGAAGGCTGAGATCCTAATCAGCTAAAATTTTCATCTTTATGATGAAATCTCTCTTCAAACTAAAAATTAATACTACTGTTAGTCTTTTCTTTTCTTTTCTTTTCCTTTTCCTCCAAATATTGAAGGGAGAAAATTTTTTCTTTTCAAGATACTGACGCTAGAGCCCTTGTTCTTTTAGGAGACCTAAACTTATAAATCTATAAAAATTATCTGTTAGACTTATTATATTTTAAAGTCTAATTTAATTTGGGGCCTAATCAAGTCAATTGGATATTTGCACCCGCCCACTTTAACCTATATTATTTGACCCAATAAAGAATTGATCAAGCCTAAATGGTTTGGGTCTAGACACGTTTTCAATTATACTTAGCCATGAGTGTATTTAAATTAAAATGTGGGACTCATCTACACGTATGAAATTCGTGTTATAAATCAAAGGTCTAGATTTATGATGAGTTGAACTAGGGTTCCTCGATGCTATATATATAATGGGTAGGGTTCCCTCTTCACCACAATGACCTAATCTCTCTCTTGGAGGCCTCTCTTCTCCTCTAAGGATAAAGAAGAGAACTTGGTGGCTGGAGAGAAGAATCATATCCCTCAACTCAGGCGTCCTTGAGATCGTGCAATTTTCGGCATCTCTTTCGTGATGGATCACTTATGCCTAAAACCCTCCTTCCCTTTGATCATGATAAAAAGTCTATGCATGTATGAGATCTTGTATAGAATAAAACTAGATCTAATAATTGATATCAGAGCCTCCTCTTTATCAGATCATCGGATATAAAGTGAATTTTTTATCTCGATCTATTGATGTTATGAACAATCTCTTCTTTTTTTTCCCTGTAATTCAATAATTTATTTGTGTCTCATAATAATTGAATTAAGTTAGAGAAAGTTAATTGAATCATGTATATATTTTTTCTGAATATTTTTTTCTGTGTGTCATTGATTTTTTATTTTTTGTTTTGGTTTAGAAAACAGAATTAAAAAAAAGAAGCAAACTCAAGGCGCCTGCATCCAGGCTTCTGCATGGACGCCAGCATGCATGCAGGCGTATGCGCGCGCCGCCGGCCACCATGGGCCGGCGGCGCACAGTGGCAACACGATTTTTTTTTTTTTAAGGTTAGGGTTTCCTTAATTTGGGATTGTTAGATTGATTAGGATTAATTTTTTTTTGATATAGATACAAAATTTAAATCTAATAAGGAAACTCATTTAATCTATTCTTAATTGGTCTCACATTAGAGTTTATTGGGTTTTATCCAGTTTATTTAAATCCAGCCCAATAAGAAGGAAACCAATAACTTAACTATTGCGGGTCGAGTCTGATTCAGACCCGATAAGTACTGCATACCCGTTTTGCCAATAAAACTTCAATTAGCCGTTACGGGCTCATCCGACCTCTGTTTTGGCGTGCAAATAGCCATTTCGAAGCTCTTGACGAGCACTACAATAATACATGCACTAGACATGACAAAACAGTAGTAAGTTGACATAAGAAGACATTGAAATGTATATTTATCATGGTTATATGTATCCTTACATGCTTTCGCTTTATCAATATTTATTATATTGCTTTTATTGTTCTAGCATGATGGATATTGATGTTTAATACAGTAGATAACACACAGAAATATATATATATATATATATATATATATATATATATATAATATATATATATATATATATATATAGAAATGTAAATCAGCTGACACAGGAGGTAACTCCCTCCTATGTCGCACTCAAAAATCATATTTCCGAGTGAATTTTCAAGATCCGACCACACATTATCATCTTTATATTCTAATATACATATATAAAAAATCAAGTGATTTGAAGTTCGTTTACTTATTGATCTAATCGTTCCATTTTGTTCTATGGTTAAAAAACCGTTAATGTTTGAACCCAAAGAAAATGGAGTAAACAAACTTCAAATAACTTGATTTTTTATATGTATATATCTTAGAATATGAAGATGATAATGTGCGGTTGGATCTTGAAAATTCACTCGGAAATTGATTTTTGAGTGCGACATAGGAGGGAGTTGCCTCCTGTGTCAGCTGATTTACATTTCTCTCATATATATATATATATATATATATATATATATATATATATATGTTCAAGTTAAAGAATTTATAAAAGAGCTTATTTAATTGCGTATATATTTCATGCGGTAATAACCAGCTCAAAGGAAGACTATTGTTGGCCGAATTATGTACGATATCGGATACTTGATGTCGGTAATGCAAGTGGGAGAACCTTGGTATGTGGTAATCGGCCCTAAAGAAGGTTGTCATACTATAGGCTCATATTGCATTACTCTCATCAACTAGTCCGACGGTGGAACAAAAATTCAGATGCGTTGATTTGTGTGGCCCATGCGTGTGGCAATCGACCCAAAAGAAAGTTGTCATTATGATTGGGTCATTACATATATTATATGGTCGGTGTAGATAACTTAAATTTTGGGACCAATCCTATAAAGGGACAGTCGGCCCAAAGGAAGGCTGTTCTCTTACATAGGGCTTAGACTTTAGGGTATCTATATTGGGCTAGTACAATATTGGCATATAGAGACACAACTTGTTCTGAAAGTTTAGCCGACAGCTCTATCGGTTAACTGGTTGCATTTTCTGAAATTCAATTTAATGGCTATTACAGTAGAATTTTGATAATGCAATGTTTATGTTAAATTGATGAGAAATTGTATGCTTATGTAGTCTAATTTTTTTCTTCTGTTAGCAGTAAATGCATCTTCAATTTCTGTAAGTCTCAATGGCATTCCTGTGTTGAATGGTACAAATTTTGAGAAGTGGTATGATCAAGTTATCATCATTTTTGGATTTATAGACCTAGACTATGCCAAAGGACTGATGAACCCCCTGTCAGTAATGACAAAAGTACAGTAGAAGAAAAGGCAAATTATGAAAAGAGGGAGAGGTCTAATAGGATTGTTTTCCATTGATTTGCAAAGGGGAAAACTTACAAAAAGGGTCGAGGAGCTAAATTACAAGTAACACAAAAGATTACAAGTTGATCTCCTCTAAGATTCTGGAGAAGTGTGCCGATAGGAGTCTGGTCAGCGCGCGACCACTTTGTCCCTTTGATGATGCGAGCGATGAGATTCCCTTCTCGCCTGGTTCGGGGAACCGGAGAACAGAAGGTTGGTAGAACCCTCTTATTACTTCTCAAAACCGCCTTCGCTTAGGAATTCCTTCTCGCCTGGTTCCGGAGATTTCTTGAGAAGAAGGGAGGTATTAGGGTATCAGCACCCTGATTAGAGAAGCAGCTCTCTAAAAGTCTCTGAATTCTTTGAAGCAAGAGAATAGATCTCTGTTTAGCCGCACAGTGCGTCCTCTCTCTCTCCGTGAAGTCGTCTCTCTTGTGCGTCGTCGTATGTGTTCTCTCCTCGTGCCCCTGGTGGGCTATTTATAGGGAGAGCAGGGGTATAATTGTCCCTTAAAAATCTGGAAACAGATCGAATCAAATCTGTTTAAATCTGGAAAGTAGCCTTGCTGCGAGGTTAGGATCAGCTTCTGCGAAGCTAGAAGTAGCAGGTCGGTTGATCCTCTTGATCTGTTTTGATCCTTTCTATATAGTTGGAAGATTTCCCCTGATCCTCTTACTCGTTTTAGGAGAGTCAAGAGATTATGGCAATCAACTGCCAAGTTTGATCTCAGATTTGATCTTGATTAGATTTGGTCTTGATCCTGATTAGATTTGATCTCATCTGGAGATTTAATTGGTCAAAGGTTGACCATAGCAGACCCGCAGCGGCGCTGCCCGCATTGAGCTCACAGCGGAGCTGGAAGGACCATATGGCGAAGTCAGAAGACATCTCTTCAGCGGAGCTAGATGACGTCTGTGGCGAAGCTACCAAACATTCGTCTGCGCGGTTGCGTGTGGCTTCAAGCGAAGCTAACTCTTTGCGGAGTTAACTGAGTACTTCAGGCGAAACTATAAGTTAGCTTCCTGGCGGAGCTGTGAATGTCTTCAAGGCGAAGTTGGATGATCTTAGCCTCTCAAGCGAGGCTATCCCTTTGGGCTCATGTGATGCTAAGTGCTAGTATCTTAGACCTGCTGAGGTCTGTTTAGAGACAATTTGGGCTTACTGTCTGATCAGTAGAATCCAATTTGCTTCATTGTCTCTCGGAGATGGGTGAAAACTGGTCGTCAGCTTATCTGTCACTTGTCTTTTGTAAATGTCAACAAGTTTAGAACTGGTTGTTAGCTGTCTATCGCTTGTCTTTTGTAAATGTCAACAAGTTTAGACATTGTTCGGACCAATCAGCCTATCTTTCACTTATCTTTTGTAAATGTCAACAAGTTTAGATATTGTTCAGGCCAATAAGAATCTTGTCTTTTTTAAAGTGTCAACAAGACCCCCTTCAAAGTTTTTGAAAGTCTGCAATAGCTTAGACTTCGAAATACTTTGAATTGCTTCGATCGGTGGTATGTGGAGTACGAACGTCGCCATGGTGGTTGAGTTCAGCTTCGCTTTTAATCTTGCTTTGGGATAAATTCACCGAAGAATCGTGTAGATTCGCGACTCTAAGTAGCTTCGCGTCTGGGTAGCTCTGCATCTGAGTAGCTCCGCGTCTGGGTAGCTCTGCATCTGAGCCTTCCTGGAATAAGTTCGCTTTGGAACCTCTTCCCTTTCCCGAGGCCAACTGCTTTGGGCCAGTCATGAGATGACTTCTCTTGCATTAATCGAGGGAGATCATTCCCTTGTGCGTTTTCGAGGGAGAATATCCCCTCCTCGCACATTTCCAAGGGAAACCGTTTCCTTTTTCAAGGCTCAATAAATGCCTTTATGAAGGAGATTATTTCTTTCTTTGCACGGTTCCAAGGGAGACCGTTCCTTTTTTCAAGGCTCAATAAATGCCTTAAACGCGCTCGCGCTTCCACGCTTAAAGCGGCAGCGCCAGGCCATGAGGCCTATAAATAGGACACCTGAGGTCCTCTGAAGAGAAGTGGTTTGCTCGTCTTCTCTTCTCTTGGTTATTAGAGAGAGATACTCAGATCTCTGAACTAGTAGGGATGCCCACTCTGGTCATTACCCGGCCAAGGACTGGTAAGTCTCGGTCATCCAGAGATTTCACCAATAGACTGATCACTTTTAGGGAGTTTAACTCCCTTAATTTAGCTTTAACAGCTACCTCAGGGATTGATTTCCCTTGTTCTTCATTCTTGCATCTGATTGATCTGCAGAGAAGGGTTTCAGCCCAGCTTCCCAGCGAAGCTATCTTTTGAACCAAGGAAAATCATTGCATGCTTGTTAAGTTCGCCATTAGTCTCTCCAAGGTTGAGCCAGTCTTGCCATATCGGTGGGGTCAAGACTGCGTCCCTCAGGATCAGTCTGGCTTAGCCATATAGGCGAGGCTAGGACTTGGCTTATGCTGAGCTAGCCCATTGTCACTGTGCAAGCGAGGCTATCCTCTGCTTAACTGAAATCAATGCTTAACTGAATCGGATATAAATAGCTTCGCCCCAAAGAATTTGACTTAGCGCTTTTGCAGCTTCGCTTGTGTTTACTGCTAACTTATTTCAATTTGCATTGCAGTGAGCTATGTTCACCAATCTTGTGACTTGATGAAAGAGACCAGAAAATTGCCTCTTGCTTTTCCAGTTGAAACTTTAATCCTAAGCAGGAGGAACAAACTGGGGCAACTGATGTGTGTTCCCGAAAGAGGTTGGCAGTCGCTTATCCGAGATGATCTACTTCGAGGCGAAGTTGGTAGTTGCTTATCCGAGATGATCCACTTCGGGAAAGCGGACGTCACCTGTAAGGTCTCGGATCCTTCCCTTGCCAATTTTCATCAAGGAAGATCCAACCTGCTGGTGGCGATCAGTCCTTTTCTAGTTTTGATCAAAGAAGGTCCAGCTTCCTGGTGGCACAATCTGCCATTATGCGAAGGATTGCGGCCCTGTCATGGTGGCACCATCTGTTCCACGAAGGACTACGGCCATGTCCTGGTGGCACCATCTGTTTCGGGAGGGATTACGGCCTTGTGCAGGAGGAAGGCCTTTCGTGTCCAGTTGGTTTGGCTTGGAAGTAGATAGGACCACTTGTATGCCTTTCGAGCAAATGACTCTGTTGTATGAAACACAACCTTGATGTAGTAGTGTCAATGTGCCTTCGCTTTTGAATCAATAAAAGTTTAGTTTCTGCTCATCTGATTTTTGCTTTGCCTTCATTTTGAATTGACTCAGCGGAGTTAGACTTCATACGAAGTTAAAGACAGAATCCTTTCTGAATCAGGGACGCGCTTCTAGCGAAATTAGCATTTCCGCGAAGTTCGGACTGTGCTTTTGGCGGAGCTATGGCAAGCTTTTCGGCGAAGTTAACGATACGTCGCGCAAAGTCCGCACTTGACTCGTGGCGGAGTTAGCCCTTAGCGGGGCTGAATCAGCGCTTCTCGGGAAGGTGCTTTAGGCGCCGTTTCGAATTAATTTGAAACGACAACCTGTACTCTTTTCGATGCGTCGTTTCAGGCGATCATCGGCCTATAAAAGCCCGATCGGGCTGAGAGAGAAGGCATCACTTCTCTTTAAAATTTTTCAGAGCACTTGACTCTTCTTCTTCCTCTTTCTTCTTCATTCAAGAGTTTAAGAACTTCCACAGTTCTTCAATGGCTCCCAAGAGACGAGCAGGAAAAGAGGTCGCAACCTCTACGACGGAGGGTCCTTCTCCTCCTCCGGTCGTCGAACGACTAATCGCCTGTAGGGATCTTTCCCTTTTGATCAGAGATTTTCATCTCTCTTTTAAAGCCGATTTCTGGCTGTCCTTAAATGAATCCAGAACGAGATCAATTATGATCTTGTAATTTTAGGGAGCCCGATTCCCTGAATTTTCCTTGATTCCTTGATCGGGAATCCAAGAACTGAAGAGTTCTTCTTTAAGCTTCCAAGCGAAGTTATCCCTTAGGCAGTTCACATCCTGTTGAATGACAGGATGCGAAGCTGTCCTTTGAAGTTTGACAGAAAAGGACCGTAATATCCTTCTGACGAAGTTAGCCCCTGGGGCTTTGTCGCGTCCTGTTGTCCGAGGCTAAGCTTCCAGAGCGAAGCTAACACTTGGATATTTTCCTGCATCCTGCCTTCGTGTGGGATGCGGAGTTATACTGCAGCTGCGAAGCTAAGCTTCGGGGCGAAGCTATCGTTAGGCCAGCTTCGCTCAGAGAGCGAGGCTATGCCTTAACAAAAATTGCATTTTTGTTTTAGCCTTTGTTTGGCTGATGAACTAATCATAGTTTCTCTTTGTTCTTGCAGTGCACTACACTCCTGGTCCTTTGAACAGTCTATTTGGGACGGCCAGGGGATTAGACGACAATGTTGGCCTGCAGTTCCAAGGGCAGGCTTCTCTGTTCAGCGAGCGGAGCTCTCCTGCTCGAGACACCCTTATTTACGGTGGGGATCAACGCACCATGAGGAGCATCCTGACTACTGCTTCCTTGAAGATTTTGACCGACGAATCTATCGGAAGCCTGACTTCATATTTGGGGATGCGGTGCCAGACCATGATCGCCAGCTGCTAGCCAGAGAGGGGCAGTGGATTTTCCAATTAGATGGCGAGAAGTTTTATCTTTCGTCCAGCAAGCGGCATTTTCCTTTGTCTTTCTTCCAATGCGTGACGAAGGCTCAGAAGATGCTGTGACAAGTGATTCGGAGTACCGAATCCGTCCACGTAGGGAAATTGATACTTTCCTCACCCGGCTACACAAGGGCGGGACCTCCTCGTTGCATAATGGGTCTACACCCTGGGAATGTATCGCGAGACATCCCAGTGGGAGAAAATCCTGTGGTGGCGCAGACCTTTGAGAATCAATTCTTCAAGGTTCGTGGCAACTATCCCGCCACTGATTTCAGAACTCCAGGGTGGATTCACCCTCCGAAGGCATGGTGGAAGGACTTGACCTTGTATGTCCTTGCTCATTTTGAGGAGGATCTGGGGAGGCTGAACCTTTATGAGGCCGTCAGGGCGACCTGTTACGGCATTCAGATGAGCGTAGTGAACTTCTACGCCATCTTCGAGTTATACTGCCCGGCTACAGGGACTTTCTTCACCCCTGTTGGCGAACTGGGCATGGCTCTGCACGAGATGTGGGAAGTCTCTGCTCTGCCCTTGAGATCTCTCCCATATGAAGAATACTTCCCGTGCGAGTCGGAATTGGCTCTTCTAGAGAAGCAGGAGCCTGCCTTGTTTGAGACCTATCGGGAGTTAATGTGCCATTTGTATATTTGCTCAAGTATGCATGGAAGCAGTAAAGGAACTTCATGCAGCTTGAAGAGCTAGGGAGAGTATTTGTTCCCCGATATGGAAAACACTCCTGAAGCGGCTCATTGTGGAGTCGCTGACGAAGACATCTTTAGCCGGATGTAAAAGCATTCTCAAGGGGATCTAATTGTGGAAGAAGACGACGACCCCTATGAGAAAGGTGATATCCTTCGGAGTTTCCATCACCTGGCTCGTCGGCCGATGTCCCGGAAGGCACTGCTGGCTGGTTTCTTGACGGTCTGGTTGAAGAGGTGTGTAGTGCCATCTTCGTCGGGTGACGTCATTCATCCGACTGTCCTACTGCCTGCTGTTCATCTAGTTCATGGTCGTTCTCTGGGACTTCTTACGGCCATGGTGTGCTGTATTCAGAGAGGCCTTCATGCATTGACGGAGGCTTTCTGTAGGTCGCCCTCGAAGAAGTGGGGAAAGGGGACTGTTTTGCCCAGCGACGGACCGAACCCCAGAATAGGTCTGCCGTATATATATTTGATGGCGTGGTTTACCCTTCACTGTCCCTCCTTGATTGAAGCCGGAGAGGACCCCTCAGAACGCGTTCGGATGGCGCTTCTCTGCCGATTCGAAGGATGTTCATGGCTGAGGACTTACGTGGTTGCGGTCCGTAAGTTGCTTAATCGCTATGACGTCTATAGCCTTTTCCGCTGCTTTCCCTATATTCGGGATGCGGGCTATGAAGAGGAGTTCAAAGACGCGGGGGAAGAGCTGACATCATTGAGCCGGGGAACTTTTGAGTGGCTGGTCAGCATTCGGCCCTCACATTTATTGTACAGAAGCGGGGACACCTGCTACTTGGAGCCTTATGTTCCAAATCGGTTTGCCCGTCAATTTGGATATGACCAACTGTACGTGGGCAACCCAAACCTCAATCTGGCTTTCATGGGGAGCCTCATCGACGGAGCCCGTGCCTGGCGGTTCTTCATTGCAGGCTGTACCGAAGCGCGGCTGTGCATGCCGCTAAGAACTCCGAACCTTTTAATTACCCTGCGATTCTGCCAGTGGTATGCAACCTCAAACTCCACACCCATTGGATTGTCTATCAACTCTTCTGGTGTGAAGTTGATTTCTCAGCGACTGAAGTGGAAGGTCACTGAGAAAGGCGAGGGTAAAAGGGTTCGCGTCCCAGGCCTTGGGGAGTTCATTGCTGTTGACGACAGTGAAGCCTCGGATGCAGAAAGTCCTCGCTTCGAAGCGGAGATAGGTGCTGAGACTCCTGCAGCTGCATCTGGCGTAGCGGGGATAGCCCCCACAGAACATGTAGAAGAAGTGGAGGAGGAGGATCTCGATGTCCACTTCAAGCGAAAATGGAAGGGTAGATCTCGCAGGAAGCAGGTGGTGAAGAAATCCCGTCGCCAGGCTCCTACAGTTGTTGTAGAGGGCGAACCATCTGCAACGCTTCCTCCTCTTGCCCCATTAGTAGTTGAATCGTCGGTTCCCGAACCGACTACTGGCGAAGTCGCTCCGGACCCGGGTAAGATTAGCTTCGTCACTGTAATATACTTTTTATGTGTTCCGGACAGCTCATTATTTGCTTTGTAATGCAGGAACTGAGGCAGTGATAAGCCCGAGAGCTGAGGCTGTCGGAGGACGAGGGGAGCATTATGATCCCTTGTTTACTTATAAGGAGGGCGATGAGGCTAGCTATTTCGTCGTCTCAGAAGAGTCCGGAGATGATGCGGCTGATGTCGGTCCTTCAGGTGCCGGGACTTCGAAGGGAAGTTCCGAAGCTTCTAGCTCCTTTGGTGGACCACTGGTTTGGGTTCGGCGAACGAAGGCGAGCCGGCCATTCGTGTTGACTCCGCCAAAGATTTTCCAAAGGAGCCCGTAGGGACTAATGTAGCCGCCAAGACGATTGAGGCGACATTATCTTTTGGTACGGTTTTGATCTTTTGACTCTTGTTATTTGTTGTGCCTTGCCTAAACGAAGCCTTATTGCAGGTGTCCTGCCTCTGGGTGCATCGACTTCAAGAGAGCCCACCCGTCTTCCTGAGGGATCCAGGGGTGAAGTAAGCACTTCGACCGCGGCGGATGCTGCTGAGTTGGATGCTTTGTATGGTGACCTGCCCTCTTATCAGCCTGAACCGGCCAGAGGAACAGAGATTGAGGGGACGGTAGTCACGGAGGCAACCTCACTTCCAACTATATCAACGAGTGAGGCGCCATCAGTTTCGCCAGCGCCATCTGTCTTTCCAGGTGCGGAGCTGAGGGTGATTACAAGTCCTACTTCCCCAACGCTGGTGGTTGAGCCCGCTGTCCAGGAAATGGTCACTAGTCCTACCTCGGTTATGGCTAGTATGCTAGTTTCAATGAAGACTCCGCCGAGATCACCGACGATCTCTCATGTTGCTGCAGCCAGTGCTCCTGCTATTCCTTCCACGGTAATGTCAATAAGGCCGGTGGAATCTTCAGAGGCTGCCTGTCTGCCAGGAGTAACTGAGGCTGAGAATGAATTTGTGGCTGAGCTAGTTGATAGCTTTTATAAGGGCTTGAAGCAATCCATCGCTTTGATTTTGAAAGGCTCGACTTCCTCATTCTCTGCTTTGAAGGTGGTCCTCTCCCGAAGCATTGAGAGTATCTGAGACTTTGGAGGGGATAACCAGGCCGCCGCATTGGAACTTCTGGTGGACCAACTTGAGAGGGATGTAGACGAATGGTGCCGTCTTAGCCATTCGGACCTGGAGTCTTCGGTTAATGAGCAGCTTGCACACCTTGTCGCTCAGATGAATGAAGCCCATCTTGCTGCTCAGGAAGCTGCTAAGGCCATTTCTTTTGACTTGAAGTCCTTGGAAACAAGGAAGGTAGAGCTTGGGGACGCCATAGATGCTTCTAACAGTGCTCTTCTTGACGCTGAAGATAAAATTGAAAAGGCCAAGGAGATGATCAGGAAGGAAAATCTTCTCTTATCCAAGGCTGAACCAGTGCGTCTTGAAGAGACTGTGCGGCTTGAGCAGCTTAAGGCTCAGAGTGACGAACTCTCGCGGCAGGAGTCAGCTCAGAGGGCAACCTTGATTGAGGTGGAAGTTCGCTTGGCTCAGACGGCGAGTTTTAATGCGGCTGAGCTAAGGTCGCAGGCGCTCGTCAGGGCTGCTAATGATAGGAAGACAAGGCTGGCCTTTCTTGAAGAATGGATCAGATCTTATGACGCACGCTCATAGCTTGTAATATATGTGCCTTCATGTATCCCTTTTTCTCGGACTCAATAAAAATAATTTTGTTTTAACTCCCCTGTCGTGTTTCCAACTTGTTTTATCTTTTGAATTATCGCTTTTAAGTTGCATTGCAGCCATTTGATAAAATAGTCCTTACTGGACTGAATAATAAGACTTGGCTATCTTTCGGTTTAGAGGTCGCAATGACATAACCAATTGAGAAGCCACCAAGCTCAAAGTTAGTCCTTGACGGACTGAAAGGTGAGACCTGTCTTTTGTATATGTCAACAGGCTCGAAATTGAGACTTGTCTATCTGCCGGTTCAGAGGTCGCAATGACATAACCGGTTGAGAAGCCACCAAGCTCAAAGTTAGTCCTTGACGGACTGAAAGGTGAGACCTGTCTTTTATAAATGTCAACAGGCTCGAAATTGAGACTTGTCTTTTGTAAATGTCAACAGGCTCGAAATTGAGACTTGGCTATCTGCCGGTTCAGAGGTCGCAATGACATAACCGGTTGAGAAGCCACCAAGCTCAAAGTTAGTCCTTGACGGACTGAAAGGTGAGACCTATCTTTTGTAAATGTCAACAGGCTCAAAATTGAGATTTATCTATCTGTCGGTTCAGAGGTCGCAATGACATAACCGGTTGAGAAGCCACCAAGCTCAAAGTTAGTCCTTGACGGACTGAAAGGTGAGACCTGTCTTTTGTATATGTCAACAGGCTCAAAATTGAGACTTGTCTATCTGCCGGTTCAGAGGTCGCAATGACATAACCGGTTGAGAAGCCACCAAGCTCAAAGTTAGTCCTTGACGGACTGAAAGGTGAGACCTGTCTTTTGTAAATGTCAACAGGCTCGAAATTGAGACTTGTCTTTTGTAAATGTCAACAAGCTCGAAGTTGAGACTTGGCTATCTGCCGGTTCAGAGGTCACAATGACATAACCGGTTGAGAAAACACCAAGCTCAAAGTTAGTCCTTGACGGACAAAAAGGTGAGACCTGTCTTTGTAAATGTCAACACGCTCGAAATTGAGACTTGTCTTTTGTAAATGTCAACAAGCTCAAAGTTGAGACTTGGCTATTTGCCGGTTCAGAGGTCGCAATGACATAACAAGTTGAGAAGCCGCCAAGCTCAAAGTTTTGATGGGATTTGGGAAAAGATCTCGTTTTTATTGTGAAAAACGAGGAGATCACTGTCATAGGTTTAATGTTAACATAATAGCGAAATAGACGGAGAGATTTGTATATGTGTGATTGAAGCTTGAACTTGCACACAAAAATACAAAATTTCAGATTTGGAATGAAGAGTGCAAGTGCTCAATTCTACCGCAATAGCAAGTGGCTATGCGGGTCGTGATCCACAAGGAGGGTTAGCGATAGAAGCGTTCAAGGTTTGTATTGAAATCTTTGTGAAGAAAAACGAAGGTTCTTCTTTGTTTTAAGAAATGAAAATGAAAAAAAAAGAGTTAAGTTAAAGTTAAAAAGAAAACGATAGATAGAGAAGGTGAGAAAAATGGAGAATGATTATTTACAAAGAAATGGGAAAGGAGTGATGAAAGAAATCGTGTTGGCGATCTAAACTAAGAAATAAAAGAAAAGAAAGAAGATTAAAGAAATACTTACCTAGTTTGGTTGATGACTTACTTGGAACCCTTTGCATGTTCTACCTTGCTTCGGAAGCGTTCAACGCATAAGCCATAGGATCGAGCTTAGTCCCCATTCGCATTATATCATCAAGACGAACAAGGATGAAGTGATACGGAGTCTTGAGGAGGAGAACATCACCATGAATTATCGTTGGCACTCACACAACATCGTTATACTTATGCTTCTGAATTCATTTGCACGCTCATCAAAACCAAAAGAGGTAAAGTAGAAAGAAGAAGAAGAAAACAAAGTAAAGACTAACATAAAACTAATTACCTTTTATTGCTTGCAGAAACGATGGAAGAGAGGAGGAGGGTACATCGGTGTCACTCTCAACATAAGCCTCTTTCTTACTTACATGAATCTCAATCTAATCTAAGTTTACATACAAATTAAAATTACATAAAAAGAAAACAAAAACCTATACTACAAAGAGAGAAAGACTGGACTAATTCCTATCTCTGCATGGTTGTCCAATTTTCAGTGCAAATCCTGCCCTTTTATAGGCAAAAACCCAACCTACAGGATCCTATGAAGATAGGGGGAGCAAACGCTCCCCCTAACTCCCTAACATGGTCGTACAATTTTCCGCGGCTCTGGCCGTATTTCCGCGGCCAGGGTGTGGCAAGGTGGCCACACCCTGTTGGTGGAGCTTCCCGGCTTCTTGTTCTGGCTTTATCTTCAGTTGGATTTGCAGTTTAAGTCCGGGATTTTGACGAAATGGCCTTTTGATCTTTGCTTCAACCGATCGATTCTGGGAGGATTCTTCTCAACCGGTTTTCAACTTCTCTGATTTTGCCCTGATTCACTGAGTTCGAATTAATTCTGATTTAATTCAGAATTTGGTGGGCTTTTGGGCTCATTTCTCTTCACTCTCCTTTAGGAATGGGTCTGCAAATAAATTAAACATTTAATTAGGATAATGCAGAGTTTATTCTATAATAAGTATGGGAATATGATAATAAATGTGCAACATTAGCGACCAATCACACCCCCATACCTATCTTTTGCTCGTTCTCGAGCAAAACAACTAAACTATACTAAGTATTATTAGATCACTTTCGCAGGTCACGCGATTGCACTGAGCATGTGCAACAAGCCGTTAAACCTCTAGGTTTCCCCTAGAGGACGAGTTTTGTCTCGTGAGGGTTTTCAGTGGATTACACCCACAAAATCCATAAAGAAAGAGAAACAAAGAGTTAGTATTTTCGAAAAGCATTTTGAAAGAGAAAAATATTTGAAATATAATTGTAAGACTTAAGTAATCTATAAGTTATAGGAAAACTGAATTTTTCATTCCTAAACTTAGTCTCTATTCAAAATTTTGTTATCAATCAAAGTAAGGAGTCAAATTGTGCTTCTCATTTAGTCTATTACTTTACTTTAAGTCATATGCACCTTGTGATCGTGAAAATTTTGACTAAGGGTTCATTAACTCTAACTCTTATGCCTTATTTATTTATATATATATATATATATATATATATATATATATATATATATATATTTGTGTCCTTAGTTCTATTAGGCTTTCTAATCTGCCCATGTAACGAGCCTTTAATCGATGACTCCCAAACCAAACGGTCTTAGGGCACCAGGTGAGAAAACACCCTAAGGATTTAAGGACTCGAGCAAACAAGGCCACAAAACTAAGGATTTTATTATTTGATCCCCTTTTAGGCGTGAATACTTATGCTTTATTAGGCACAAATACCCAGCTTAATCAGAGGATTTTCATATATATATTTTTTTCTCAACTTATCTAATCATCTTTCGCATAAATACTAAGGCTTGCTTAGGCCAAAGCACCTAGCTAATCAATAATTAGATTTGTTCATCTTTCATAGAATTTTTTTTTATATAAGGCATAAGAATCATTGTTTTTGAACCCTAAGTGTGTAAGTGTATGAAGTATGCATATTTCATTAAGGTAAAGATCAAGACTAAATTACTTTGACAAATTATCTTCCTAACCCTAAAAATCAAACAAATAATCTTATTTTGACCAAATTTAAGAAATCCTAATTTTGATTTTCTTATTCTTTAAAATTGACTCAATTTCTTACAAAAATATGTCAAAATATTGTTTCTATTTTCAAAAAGTTTTTTTTTTAAAAGTAAAGAAAAACCTAAGTTATGTTAGACCCTCCCCCACACCTATCTCATACATTGTCCTCAATGTATGAATTAATGCATAGTTGCATGAAAAAGAAGAAAGGGAAGGAAAATGTTACCTTAAGGTGGTGGTTCCGGTGGTGGTCTGATTGGTCCACGAAATGCGGCCCAATCGACTTTGCGTGGAGTTCGGAGGAACCCATCAGAAATTTCTCTAATATAACCCATTAAAATGATGTATCCATGAAGGATTTTTATTAAAAATTTAACCCCATCTAATTTCCAAATTCCATAATTAATTTCGGAGTCAAATTTGTCAACCGTCTTGTCCCAAAATGGAGTGTGAAAAGATAGAATGATTGACTTGGACTCAGGAAGTAAAAGAACTAATACCGACTTAGGAAGGTAACTTAAGTCAAGTAAAGGCTCAAGAGTCGAGATTGGTTCAAGAAGCGGGCTCAAGTCAAGAAGTTGAAACTCAAGTCCACATTTATTTTCCAACAATGAAATGTACTTGATATTGGTGATTCAAGTTCAAGAATGATAGTTGTGGGAATCAAAACTGACTCTAAAATATTACTCAAGTCGGGTAACAAACAGGAGTCAATATTGATTCGGGAATTTGAACTGGATCACAGATTTAAAAATCTAGGTCACATTTCTCATTGAGTTCAATGTCATAAAAATGAGAACTTGCCAATTTATCAATAGGACTTTCAAAAGTGTAAAATTGGTCAAGTTCAGTAGGATCATCAAAGATGGGTGATTCAATTTCATGATGAATTGGCACAGGATCTAATGTTGACTCAGGAAAGAGGTTGAAATCAGGTGAAGATATCGGAGTCATAATTGAATCAGGAAGTAGAATTGAATTACTAAGTTGAGGTTCAGGATCATATTCATTCTCAAGTTCTATTTCAAGAAAGGAATAACTTGCCAAACTGTCAATGTCACTTTCAAAATTTGTAGTTTGGGCAAGTTCAAATGATTTTGCTGAAATAGAACCTTGTGTTCCAAAACAACATGACTCTTTGGCTCTAACAGAATGGTTACCGACATCAGAACTGGTCAAACGGTGAGAACGTAGAGATTGGACCATCATATCTATGTCGTGATTACGAGCGTTTTGAGCCTGAGTCATGGCTTCAAGCATCTTTTCATAGTTGATAGGTTCATCACTTTGTTGCGATTGGTCTTGAAAAGATGAAGTGTTATTTTGGAATTAGTGGTAAAATTGTGAGTCCATCAGATTTTGTGATTGTGGTTTGGACTCACGCATACTCATTTCCAAAATTGATGGTTTTCTATTTTAGACTGGTAGAACTGAGTATGAATCTTGGAAATATTGTGGACAAGGTGGATAAGGAGGACAAGTTGGTTGAAAATTGGACTCGGGGGAGGTGAATCCCTACTGACTCTGTGAAGAGTTGAAATTATTATGGAAATTATGGTTATAAGATTGGGGGCATGGGTTATATTGATTCAGATAGGACCAATCCGGTACACTATGTTGGTCAAAGTTATGATATGCCGGGTTAGTAATATCCGAAAAAGAAGTTGAAGTGTAATATGGATTACCATTAAAATTGAAAAAATTGTTGTTATAAGCCATATCACATAATAAAACACAAACAAAAAAAACAAACAAATAAGCAAACAAAAAAAGAAAAAATTCTAAACTAAGTTAGGGTAGACCTATGACCTAGACGACTCTTAACTGGTTAGACTGTCCACGGGAGGTATAATGCAGACTTTGACCACAAGCTAATCAGCCAGGTCAGGGCAAGATTGGTGGGAGGTTTTCTGTCAAAAACGTTCCTTAATTAAATAACCACCAACCTTCGAGCTTTCGGCCCTTAATCCCTTTCCTAGACACTGATTTGGAAGGAGTCAAATTCCAACACCTTTCCCCCTTAGGATAATCTCCTAATTGAGTCCGAGATGTCCCTAGGGCCAACGTCTACTCATTTTTAGTTAGGCTCGGGTTAGTGAGTGCTTGGAATCTGATTTTTGGGCCAAGGAAGGGTAATTAAATCCCCACCTTAGCTTGTTATGGGGTGGTGCCCTTAAGATCAGTTTATGCAAGTGTACAAGATATGCAAACAAGATTCACTCAAAGCGATGTAAATCAACCAAGAGATGAGTCCTATTCTAAATGCAATGCGAACGTACCTTACTCCAGCACTCTTCAACAGTAAAGTAAATGAATTGAAAAGGCACGTACCTAAAATGCAAACGTCTAATCAATTTTTTTAACTTTTTCAACAAATGTTTTACTGTTGGTTTTTTAGCAGGTTCCTGATGATGTCATACAAGAAATAAAGTTTGCAAAAACTCTAATTTTGCAAAGCAAGCAGCCCTGCAAAAAGCCAGTCAGTAGTGAACTCTTCCTTGCTGCGGAACCACGGCTAGAGCCGAGCAAACGCGGCAATTCAGAGGGTACTTGGTCTCTGTTTTCTGGAATAGAGGCCCAAGACCATTTATATGTTACTGCAATCTTTGTTTTCCTGCTTTTCCTGCCCTGTAACCTGCAACAAAGAAGAAAAATTCGTTTTAGTTCAAAAATTCAATAAAAACCGTTACCCTCCCTGGCAACGGCGCCAAAAATTGATTGAAGCTTGAACCTGCACACAAAAATACAAAATTTCAGATTTGGAATGAAGAGTGCAAGTGCTCAATTATACCGCAATAGCAAGTGGCTATGCGGGTCGTGATCCCCAAGGAGGGTTAGCGATAGAAGCGTTCAAGGTTGTATTGAAATCTTTGTGAAGAAAAACGAAGGTTCTTCTTTGTTTTAAGAAATGAAAATGAAAAAAAAAGAGTTAAGTTAAAGTTAAAAAGAAAAAGATAGATGGAGAAGGTGAGAAAAATGGAGAATGATTATTTACAAAGAAATGGGAAAGGAGTGATGAAAGAAATCGTGTTGGTGATCTAAACTAAGAAATAAAAGAAAAGAAAGAAGATTAAAAAAATACTTACCTAGTTTGGTTGATGACTTACTTGGAACCCTTTGCATGTTCTACCTTACTTCGGAGGAGTTCAACGCATAAGCCATAGGATCGAGCTCAGTCCCCATTCGCATTATATCATCAAGACGAACAAGGATGAAGTGATACGGAGTCTTGAGGAGGAGAACATCACCATGAATTATCGTTGGCACTCACACAACATCATTATACTTATGCTTCTGAATTCATTTGCACGCTCATCAAAACCAAAAGAGGTAAAGTAGAAAGAAGAAGAAGAAGAAAACAAAGTAAAGACGAACATAAAACTAATTACCTTTTATTGCTTGTAGAAATGATGGAAAAAAGGAGGAGGGTACATCGGTGTCACTCTCAACATAAGCCTCTCTCTTACTTACATGAATCTCAATCTAACCTAAGTTTACATACAAATTAAAATTACATAAAAAGAAAACAAAACCTATACTACAAAGAGGGAAAGACTGGACTAATTCCTATCTCTGCATGGTCGTCCAATTTTCAGTGCAAATCCTGCCCTTTTATAGGCAAAAACCCAACCTATAGGATCCTATGAAGATAGGGGGAGCAAACGCTCCCCTAACTCCCTAACAGAGCCGCGAAAACGCGGCTCTGGCCGCGTTTCCGCGGCCAGGGTGTGGCCAGGTGGCCACACCCTGTTGGTGGAGCTTCCCGGCTTCTCGTTCTGGCTTTATCTTCAGTTGGATTTGCAGTTTAAGTCCGGGATTTTAACGAAATGGCCTTTGATCTTTGCTTTAACCGATCGATTCTGGGAGGATTCTTCTCAACCGGTTTTCAACTTTTTGATTTTGCCCTGATTCACTGAGTTCGAATTAATTCTGATTTAATTCAGAATTTGGTGGGCTTTTGGGCTCATTTCTCTTCACTCTCCTTTAGGAATGGGCCTGCAAATAAATTAAACATTTAATTAGGACAATTAAGAGTTTATTCTATAATAAGTATGGGAATATGATAATAAATGTGCAACATTAGCGACCAATCAATGTGGCATTACCATTCTATGGGTGAGAATTGGTAAGTGATTTTGGAGAGGGAATCAAATGGGAACAGGTCCCTTAGGATTTTTAGCAAATCTCCAGCTGTCAACGGGTTTGATGTGCCTTTACCAACTACCGTTTGAGTCGGGCTAGCCATACTATTCCCCTCAGCATGATGAGTTGTCGAGAACTTATGTTGGGCTTAAAGGCCAACATTTTTCTCTATCCTTAACCGTTAAAGGTGTTGGATCATTTGGTTAGCATATGTGTAACCTTGATTCTCCTTTGGGACAACCAGTGTATGACCAGGTTCCTACTGGTTTATGGTTGTATGATCCCATTTGGAGGAAGAGAGAGGCTCTCTTTGCGTGTACCTTGGATATAAAGGTCTTGATCAGAGATGTAGTGTTTACTTCATCATGAGAAGGATCCTTAATTAAGGATAATACTTCTTTAAGAATTTGTCATTGATCGGCATCATGAGTAAATCGCCATCTGAAGTCATAAGGCGGTATGCTCCGTTTGAATAGACTGTTTCTATTACAAACGGTCCTTCCCATTTAGGCTGAAATTTGCCTTTAGTTTTGTGCGTCATGATCATCAGTCATCTGACGGTTAAAACCAAATCTCCTTTCTGGAAGACTCTTTGTTTGACCTTCTTATTGAAGGCTTTTGAGATTCGAGCTTGATACAACTCGATGTGTTGCTGAGCTTGTAGTCGCTTCTCATCTAGGGCTTCGAGCTCTTGAAGACGCAACCGATCATTATCCTCTGATGTGATCTTCGTGGTCAGAGCAACTCGTAATGACGGCATCTGGATTTTCAATGGTATGACTGCTTCACACCCGTACACCAGGGAAAAAGGCGTATTGCCTGTTGGGGTCCGAACCGTGGTCCGATAGGCCCAAAGACATTCACCAAGCTTTTCGTCCCAATCTCGCTTATTCGAGGAGACGAACTTCTTTAGCAACTTGATGATTGTTTTGTTGAATGCTTCCGCCAAGCCATTAGCGGCGGGATTATAGGCAGTTGAAGCCACATTCTGAATTCAGTATTTATCGCAGAACTGATAGAATACTTGGCTTATGAATTGGGGACCATTATCATGGATGATCCGCCTAGGGACACCAAATCGATGAATGACATGGTGTTTGATGAAATTAACCACTTAGAAGTTTTGACTTCAACCAGTGGTATGGCTTCTGCCCATTTTGAAAAGTAATCGGTTATTGTCAGGATAAACCGGTAACCTCTTGTTGAAGAGGGGCTGATTGGCCCTATGACATCAATTCCCCATGCTTCAAACGGCCATGAAGCAACAGTTGGGTGGAGCAACTCTGAGGGCTGGTGTATGAAGTCCGCGTGGATTTGGCATGCTTTACACCTTCGTGCATATTGGATGGCATCGGCTATCATGGTTGGCCAATAATATCCAAGCCTATGCAACCTGTCTTTAAGTTTTGGACCTGGCTGATGCGCTCCACAAATGCCGTCATGTGCTTCTTTAAGCACTTCCTGTGCCTCTGAATTAGAAAAGCAACGGATGAGAACACCGTCATATGAACGACGGTAAAGTGTCTTTAGAGTTGGGTCGTAGTAGAAACGGAGAGAACTTCGTCTGATAGATGCTGCTTCTTTAGGAACGTCTGGGAGCAGACCATGTAGAGCATAGTCGATGAGAGGAAATCGCCAATCTCTCGGTTCTAGCTCCGTTGAGATATTATAGGCCTCTCTGGTTAACATATGCTTAGAGCAGAGAAGGTGTCGAGTCGCCACTGTGAGGTGATACTTGGTGTCGACTGGTAAGACTAGCGTTGTTGCTAATGCAGCAAGAGCATCTGCCTTGGTATTCTGAGATCGAGACAAGTGTCCGATGTAGAAACCATCAAACAGATTAGTCAATTCGATGGCTGTGTAATAATAAGGCACCAAGTCTTCGTGGCGGACCTCATACTCGCCTTTAACCTGATTGATGATCAGTTTTGAATCGCCGTAAGCTTCAAGGTAGCGTACCCCCATTCCGTGGGCGAGCTGAAGACCAATAAGTAGAGCATTATATTCTGCTACATTGTTAGAGCATGACTCCGTCAGAGAAAATGCTTTAGGAAGGACATGATTCTGCGGAGAGATAAACACAACCCCCACGCAGGCGATGATCCTGCCTTTAGGGCCTATTCGTGATGCTCCATCGAAGAACATCTGCCAAACTTCACCTCTGAAGTTATATTGGACTCGAAGACTTCATCCGGAATATCTTCATGAAGTTTTGAGTTCTCCAGGACTGGATGAGCAGCCAAGAACTCTGCAAGGGCCTGGCCCTTAACCGCCTTTTGAGGGATAAAGATCATGTCGTATTGAGACAAAAGAAGTGCCCATTTAGCCAATCTTGAATTCAGTGATCCTGGCTTCATCATGAGGAGGCGCAAAGGATTCACTCTGGAGATGACATGTATGGTTTGACCAACCAAATAATGTCGTGTCTTCTGAACAGTAAAGACAAGAGCTAAGCACTCCTTCTCGATAGAGTTATAGCGAGATTCCGCTCCTATCAGAGTCCTGCTCAGATAATAGATGGCCTGCTCGTGACCATTGTCGTCCTTTTGCGCAAGGAGGGCACCAAGAGAATGGTCCAGAGCTTTCACATAAAGCAAGAATGGTTTCCTTGATGTGGGAGCCACTAAGACTGGCGGTTTTGTGAGGTATCTCTTGATGTCTTCATAAGCTTCTTGACAAGCTTGATCCCATACGAAGGAAGCACCCTTTTTCATGAGTCGGGTGAACGGCTGACAGCGGCCTGAGAGATTTGCGATGAATCTTCTGATATAAGCCAGTCTACCCTGCAAGCCTCTAAGCTCTTTGAGGCTCCTCGGTGGATGCATGCTCTGAATGGCTTTGACCTTATCTGGGTCAAGATGAATTCCTTTTGATGTGACGATAAACCCAAGGAATTTGCCACTCGAAACTCCCAAGAAGGATTTTGTCGGATTCATTTTCAGCTGATGAGCCCGCATTATGTCGAACATCGTTCTCAAGTCGCGAAGATGGTCATCCTTGTTGCGGCTTTTGACAGCATTGTCATCGACATAGCATTCTACCGTTTTCTGGAGATGATCGCGGAAGATTATATTCATTGCCCGCTGATAGGTTGCTCCGGCGTTCTTCAGTCCGAAGGGCATTAAAGTGTAGCAGTATACCCCCAAGGGTGTTCGGAATGAAGTATGCTTCTCGTCGTCGGGGTACATTTTGATCTGATTGTACCCTAAAAAACCATCCATAAAAGACATTCTTTCGAATCCACAGGTATTGTCAATCATGACATCGGTGATGGGCAGTGGGAATTCGTCTTTAGGATAGGCTGTATTGAGATCACGATAGTCGATGCAGATCCGTATTTTCCCATTCTTCTTGAGGACGGGAACGATATTAGCAACCCAATCTGGATGTTGTTCCTCTCGTATGAAGCCACATGCAATGAGCTTATGAAATTCGGCTTCAATAGCCTCCATAATGTTCGGGCAGAACCGACATTATTGCTGCTTGACTGGCTTGGCGTCGGGTTTGAATTCAGACGATGCATGGCTACTTGCGGATCAAGTCCGGGCATGTCTTCGTAGTTCCATGCGAAGACATCTATATACTCCTTTACGAGTATTATTAATTCTTCCTTTTCTGTAAATGATAAGCTTTCACTTATAAAGATAGGCTTAGGGTGATCTTGACTACCCAAATTGACCTGCATCACCTTGTCTTCGGTAGGTGGTTTGCGCAGTTCGATTCGCTTTTCCCATTGGAGATCTAAGTGCTGAGCCTATGGTTCCTCATCAGTAGCCTCTGCTTGCTCCAATTGACTGCTTGAGGTCATATTAACAGTGAGATTCTCGAACATCACTCCCACGCTGACATCTGAGTCCCATTCGAAGGATGAGGCAGAATGTGATGGAATTGGTTCGTCGTCTTGAGTTGAACCGTTGCTAGCGATGTGGGCGTAACGTACCCCAATCCTCTGCGTGTATTATCATAGTAATTTGCAGGCTTCCCTTTTGGCACAAAGTTACGCAGCAAACTACGTCTTCCTTTTCTGAAATTCAGACCCTCCCCATGCTTTACACTGTAGCCCATTTTCTTCATAATATGGCGCGCTGGTCGTGCGTAACGGAAGAATTGTGGGGTGTCTGAGTCTGGACTTGAACCTGTGGCTGTGGACCCTCGTGGTTGGGTTCTACCGAAAATTATCGGTGATTGACCTTCTTTGGATGGAAGGATCACTAAAGCGGCCCCTTTTATAGATTCCACGGGTGTACTGGACGCGCTTGGTTTATGTAAAGGGATGTGCAGAGAGCTATCCGTGATGGATTCAAACAACCCAATACTCGCAGGATAATCAAAAGAAATATTATCATTAATTACCCATTCACCCTCATCTTCAGAAGGAGTGTTACATTGGGGGTTATTAAGACATGCTATAATTGGTTCGCCAATCAAGATGGCTGGCATGTCTGCTTCAGATTCTGAATCCGCTTCTTGCCACTATCATGATCATCCGGCAATGGTTCTTTGGATGCTTCACCAGCCTCTTGATACAGGAGAGCGTCAGTGAAGTAATTCTCCACCCTTTGAATGGTTGCTTCTCAGCGAAGACAGTTCATACTATCGCGTCATCCTCAACATATTTGAAGTATTGGTGCAGAGTAGAGGGAACGATCCAGTTGGCATGGATCCACGATCGTCCTAGCAGCAGGTTATATGACGTGTCAGCGTCAATGACATAGCACGTCACTTCCGATTTCAGGCTCCCGATTCGGCAATGGAGTAGAATTTTTCCAAGTGGATAACTACTCTCGGCATTGAAACCGTATATTGTAGTAGTAGTTGCGGACAACCTATATAGCGATATACCGAGGAAGTAGAGAAGCCTTTTGGGGATGATGCTGAGTACGGACCCCGGGTCGATTTGTACCCTTTCAATGCATGTTGAACCAATGTATCCGGTGTAGTACAGAGGTCGATCGTACTTGTTGTCTTTGAGAAGCATATCTTCCGCTGTGAAGGTAATAGCAGTCTCCTTTGATTGCGCATGATGGCATTCAGGGCACGGAGACTGAGCGTCATCTTTGGGGGTCTCTGGCATATACGTCAGGAGTGATTTTAAATTAGCCAGGGCATCCCTGAGTGCCTCTCTTGTCTCTTTTGAGAGACGAAGGAGCTCATATATTGTAATACGAGCCGGGATATTAGCTAATTGGGCCAATATGTCAAAACGAAAGGGCGTGTCAAGCCCTGGGCCTGAAGGGTTCTTCAGGACATGGTCGAATCAGACTTCTTTAGGCTTCTCTTTTCCCTTGGTCAGAATGGAAGCAGGTGCTGGTACTTGTACTGACGTTGTTTGCTGTTGTATCTCATCAGTAACCTTCTCATACTGTTTTAAGTATGATTTTTCGGATCGAGTACTCATCGGCTGAGGTACATCAGCCTGCGTCGTGCAGGCGTGCTTTTCTCCTTCAGAATCACTGAGGGAAGCTGATGTAAGATTGTCATCGTCTGGCAAGATGGAGATGACATTGCAAGATTTGCCCTTTGACTTAGACTTCTTTAAATCCTACTGTACGTCTTAGACAAGGCCTGGGTGTATCCACATGACTTTCCCTGTCTCCAATGTCAAGGGAACAAGACCTCTATTATCCTGAGTTTTAGCCGCAGGATGTTTGACTTCCAGCCGTGGCACAGGGGCTGGATAAGTTCCGTCAGGAACTGTGACCTTTGGGTTTTGCCGAACTCGAGAGTCACCTTATTGACAGTGACTTTCTTCTGCTCTGCCTTCAGTGTCAGGACCCCTGTGTCGATCAAGGCTTGAATTCTGACCTTGAGGACATAGCACTTGTCGGTAGGATGGTGAATTATCCTGTGGTAGAGACAGTATTTGTGGTCATTCGTGCGTCCTATTTCATTCGAACGCCGAGCCTCTGGTAGCTTCATTTTATTCCCTTTGTGGAGCAAATGGAATATTGTGACCACCTGATGAAGGAGTACTGTTTTGGAGGGAACTTAGATTCCTGATTATTGAAGCCACCTTTCTTGGCCTTCGACTGAACATCCTCTGATAATTCAACGGACATAGTCTCCTTCCCTTTGGCTTGAGAAGACTGTGCCATGTCGCCGCGTCCTTTGTTGTTCATACCCCATTTGCCTTTAGGGGTGGATGGTTCGAACTTTTTAGCCGACTTTTCGGCTATCTCAGCTTGTTCGACCAGTTCTTTCCAGGTATGGGCTTTGACAGCCCCCATGCGAATCTCTACTTGGTCTAAGAAGTTGTGCTTGCATGTCTGTAAGAGCATGTGTAATGGCATCCCTGCTGGGCACATCAAAGACAAGTTTCTGAATCGCTCAATATAGTCACGGACAGATTCGCCCTTCTTCTGCACGGTGGAGAGGAGCTTGTCCATGGCCACCTCGGTATCGTCCTCATAGAAACGAGAAAGGAATCGGGTTTCCAGGTCGATCCAAAAATTGACAGAGCCTGGAGGGAGACTTCGAAACTAATCAAATGCTACCCCCTTTAAGGTGCCAATGAACAGCCTAGCCATGATAGCGTCATTGTCTATAACATTACCGGTCTGAGACTGAAAATAGTAGATGTGCTGGTTTGGCGAGCTCTTTCCATCATAGGTATGCAATGTTGGTGGTTTGAACTTCGGTGGGTATGGCACTGAATCCCACTCCAGCGGGTAAGGATGGACTGTCCCCACTTTCTTTAATTCATCCCTCTGAGTTAGGGATGCAATTTGAGCTTGGAGGCCCTTAAGGACTTCAGCGTCTAAAGAAGAACCCTCCTTGGACTTTTCCGTCTTCGGCTGGTCATTGCTAAGATGTTCTTCCTCATCGTGGTTACTTCCGGTATCATTGTTATTCCGGTTATTGAGGAGTTGAGCGAGCATCTGTTGGATGTTGTTCAGAGCTTCTTGCTGGGTTTTCGAAGTTTGCTCCTGAGCTTCCAAACGTCGACGAAGGTCGTCATTACCATTATCAGCCATGTTTACTGATGGTCTGTCTGTTCGCACCGAGCTGACTGTCGCCGAAGAAGCATACCCACTGTCTTCATCTTCTTCATCAGATAACTGGACTGATCTTCTCCTTAGTTCTGGCGAGGCTACTGCCATTGAGGAAGAAGGCTGCTCATAACTGTAGGTATCGCCACCCTAGATCTGGTGTTTCAGAAAACACCCTCTTCAGGCACCAAGACTTCGCCTAAGCCTGGGCTGTAATCTGGATCTGGGGCACTGTGGGACGCTTGTCTGCCCCTGCGCAGCTCTTGTCCTCTTCCGGTCATGTTAACAGATGCAAAGGGTAGGTCTCGCGAAACGCTCCTTTTATGGTGTTTCACTGGAGCTTGCACCAATAGTCGATCAAAAACTGACCGTTGACTTGGAGAAGTGGTGAGGATTGGTCCTAGCCGGCAATGGACCGAGTGGACTGTCACCAACTGACATCCCACTTGTTGACAACAGGATGAAGAAGTTTGAAAATATTTTGACTTCTGTTTACTTGTCAAGAATCCTTGTAAGTCAGACCCAGTTGGGCTTAAACGATCCAGCACAGAGGCTCTTTTGGATCACGCATAGGATGATGTCCTGCTTCTTTTATCCCTGCAAAGGGGATTAGCACAGAGTAGTGCTTGAGTTCTAGCTTCGCGGCTAAGAACCTTGAAAATGCCCTTGGGTGCTGAAGCTGCATAAGCAACGCTATCAGCACTTAGGGACAATCCCTTAGCTCTGCCACAAGGCATGAGCTTAGCGCTTGACGAACCGGAGGGCGGAGCACGCTGTGGTGCTTTATCCGCTGTGCTGCTGCGAAGGCGATTGGCCTTAGATAGTGCTTCAGTTCTAACCTCGCGGCTAAAAGCTTTGGAAACGCCCTTGGGTGCTGAAGCTGCATAAGCAACGCTATCAGCACTTAGGGACAATCCCTTAACTCCGCTGCGAAGAGCGAACGAAGCACACTGTTGTGCTTTGACTTGGGCTTCGCGGCTATGGATGCCGCGCGTACGCTGTGGTACAGTAGCTTCGCTCGTAAGAATGAGACTGGCGCGAGGCGCTACTGATCTTGAATTGGGCGAAGGTACTGTCGCCCTTGTATCTTCGCGGCTAGTAGCATTGTTGGAGCAGGCAAGCATTTTGCCTTTTTCTTCACGCGAGAGACGCACTTCTGGCGTAGCTACGCCTGAGGCTTTGCCCAGAGCCTTCTGTTTTGGCCTCCACATCTGCTTTGACAAGGGAGACTTAGGTTCGCAAGGAACCTGACTAGCCACACGCGAGGCTGAGGGGTGTTAGCAGAATTCTGCTCCTGGTTTCTATTCTGAAACCCCGGTCATAGAGACCTTTCTATGTTTCCGTGCGCGAAACATTAGACCACCCCCAGAGAGGACTTCTTCATATTTTTCCTGGTCGAAGTGGATGACCTGGTTCTCTAAAGTGTTGGACTTAGACTGCGGGCGTGCTTCCTTGTTGCGCCAGAGAACCGCAGCAGGCTCACAGGGAGCCTTCTCTATCTCCACCGAGACTTGCATTGAAGATTTAGCCAGAGAGGTTCTGGCTGCACCGGCTTTCCCGAATTCAAAGATAGACCCGAAGGTCTGTTCGTCGCATTGCGACACTTGATTCTCAGCAGTGGAGAATTCAATCCTCAGCGGAGTCGCCATCTTGTTTTCCATTGATTTGCAAAGGGAAAAACTTACAAAAAAGGGTCGAGGAGCTAAATTACAAGTAACACAAAAGATTACAAGTAGATCTCCTCTGAGATTCTAGAGAAGTGTGCCGATAGGAGTCTAGTTAGCGCGCGACCACTTTGTCCCTTTGACGATGCGAGCGATGAGATTCCCTTCTCGCTTGGTTCGGGGAATCGGAGAACAGAAGGTTGGTAGAACCCTCTTACTACTTCTCAAAACCGCCTTCGCTTAGGAATTCCTTCTCGCCTGGTTCCGGAGATTCCTTGAGAAGAAGGGAGGTATTAGGTATCAGCACCCTGATTAAAGAAGCAGCTCCCTAAAAGTCTCTGAATTCTTAAAAGCAAGAGAATAGATCTCTGTTTAGCCGCACGGTGCGTCCTCTCTCTCCGTGAAGTCGTCTCTCTTGTGCGTCTGTCGTATGTGTTCTCTCCTTGTCCCCCTGGTGGGCTATTTATAGGGAGAGCAGGGGTATAATTGTCCCTTAAAAAATCTGGAAACAGATCGAATCAAATCTGTTTAAATATGGAAAGTAGCCTTGCTGCGAGGCTAGGATCAGCTTCTGCGAAGCTAGAAGTAGCAGGTCGGTTGATCCTCTTGATCTGTTTTGATCCTTTCCATATAGTTGGAAGATTTCCCCTGATCCTCTTACTCGTTTTAGGAGAGTCAAGAGATTATGGCAATCAACTACCAAGTTTGATCTCAGATTTGATCTTGATTAGATTTGTTCTTGATCCTGATTAGATTTGATCTCATCTGGAGATTTAATTGGTCAAAGGTTGACCATAGCAGACCCGCAGCGGCGCTGCCCGCATTGAGCTCACAGCGGAGCTGGAAGGACCATATGGCGAAGTCAGAAGACATCTCTTCAGCGGAGCTAGATGATGTCTGTGGCGAAGCTACCGAACATTCGTCTGCGCGGTTGCGTGTGGCTTCAAGCGAAGCTAACTCTTTGCGGAGTTAACTGAGTACTTCAGGCGAAGCTATAAGTTAGCTTCCTAGCGGAGCTGTGAATGTCTTCAAGGCGAAGTTGGATGATCTTAGCCTCTCAAGTGAGGCTATCCCTTTGGGCTCATGTGATGCTAAGTGCTAGCATCTTAGACCTGCTGAGGTCTGTTTAGAGACAATTTGGGCTTACTGTCTGATCAGTAGAATCCAATTTGCTTCATTGTCCCTCGGAGATGGGTGAAAACTGGTCGTCAGCTTATCTGTCACTTGTCTTTTGTAAATGTCAACAAGTTTAGAACTGGTCGTCAGCTTGTCTATCACTTGTCTTTTGTAAATGTCAACAAGTTTAGACATTATTCGGACCAATCAGCCTATCTTTCACTTGTCTTTTGTAAATGTCAACAAGTTTAGATATTGTTCAGGCTAGTAAGAATCTTGTCTTTTTAAAAGTGTCAATAAGGATGTGTCTTATGGTCATGAAGCACACTATTCCTACGACTATTAAGGGTTCTGATAAGGTTGGTGGTAAGAGTTTCCCAACTGAAGTAGCAGACTGGTTTACTAAATCGGATAAAGTTGAGACTAGCACACATCTTAGCAAGCTAGTAAACATGCGTTACAACGATAAAGGAAACATGGGGGTATACATTATGGAAATGTCCAATTTTGTTTCAAAATTAAAGGTACTGAAATTAAAACTTTTTGAAGAGATTCTAGTGTACTTCATTTTGATTTCTCTTCCTCCACAGTATAACCCCTTCAAGATTAATTATAATGCTCAAAGGGAAAAGTGGAGTCTCACTTAGCTCATTAGTCATTGTTTTCAGGAAGAGAAAAAGGTTGAAACAAGAAAAGACTGAAAGTGCGCACTTAGCATTTTAGGGTAACACCACTAATAACAAAAGAAAGAAGAGTGAAACTAAAGGGAGGAACATAAACACCACTACAGCAGCTGATTCGACTGTGGCAAAAGTGCAGGAGAAGAAGCTTAAGGTCAGTGCATGCTTCTTCTGCAAAAAGTAGGCCATATCAATCAGGATTGCATAAAGTACCAGAAGTGGCGAATCAAAAAGGGTATGTCTCATGTTTATGTTTGTTCTAAAATTAATCTAGCTTTAGTTCCACCACACACTTGGTGGATAGCTACCGGTATGACTATTCACATATGCAGTTCATTGCAGGACTTTCAAACCCAAAGCAGGCCCAGTCAAGCTGAGTGATACATATATATATGGGCGATGGAAATAAAGCTACAACTGAAGCTATGGGAGTTTGTAGGTTTAGATTAGATTCTGGTTTTATTTTAGATTTAGATGAGACTTTATATGTACCATCTTTTAGGCAGAATCTTATTTATAATTCATTGTTAGATAGATCTGGTTTTACTGTCACTATTGGTAATGAAATTGTTAGTTTATTTTCGAAATCTAAAGTTGTTGGTACTGGAATCTTGATTGATGGCTTATATAAATTGAATCTCCATGCTTCATATTCTGAATCTTTGTATAATAATCTAGGTATTAAGCGAACATTAATTAAAAAAAAAACTCCTACAGTCTATGTCATAGGCATTTAGGACACATCTCAAAAGAGAAAATCTAAAGGCTTGTGTCTAGTGGAGCTATAGGTCCTTTAGATTACTCCAACTTAAGAGTATGTACAGATTGTATAAAGGGCAAACAAACTAACATTAGGAAGTTTGGTGCTAGACGGAGTTCAAGATTCTTAGATTTGATGTATACAGACATTTGTAGCCTATTCCTTACAACTTCTTGGAATGATCACAAATACTTCATTACTTTCACGGACGATAACTCTCATTATGGGTACCTATACTTGATTCATGAGAAATCTAAATCACTGGACATGTTTAAAATCTATAAAGTTGAAGTTAAAAATCAACAGAATAGAAAGATTAAAGCCGTGAGATCTGACCATGGTGGTAAGTACTATGGTAGATACGACGGATCAGGTAAATATCCATGGCCTTTTGCCAATTTCTGGAAGAGTGAGGTATTGTAGCCCAGTACACCATGCCAGGGACACCTCGTCAAAATGGTGTTGCTGAGAGACGAAATTGCACACTAAAGAATATGGTTAGGAGTATGACAGCTCACTCTACTTTACTAGAGTCATTATGGAGTGAAGCTTTAAAGACGGCAGTTTACCTCTTTAATAGAGTACCTAGCAAAACAATAATTAAAACTTTATATGAGTTATGCACTGGGGAATCTCCCAACATTCGGCATCTTCATGTTTGGGGTTGTCCAGCGAAAGCTCGGCCAAGTATACTACATGAGAAGAAGTTGGACTCAAGGACAGTTAGCTGTTTTTTCATAGAGGCTTTTTACTGTCCCTCTACTAAGAATATAAAAGGGACGAATAATGCTAAATTTATTGAGGAAATTCAGAACAGTGGGAGTCAACTACATAAGGATTTCACATTTAAGGAAGAATAAATTGTTATACCCATGACAACTGTTCCAAATGATGAGTAGTTATTCTACCCCAGCATGAAAATACAGTTGTACCCTTATAAGGTATGGATATAGTTCATCCTGAAGTAGATCCTGCTGATGAGGTAAAACCTAAAAATTCTTAACCACAAGTGCCTAGGAGATCAATTAGGGAGCGGAGATCAGCCATTGCAAATGACTATATTGTTTATCTCCAAGAGCATGAGTTTGACATAGGGTTAGAGGATGATACCACATCTTTGAATAAGGCCAAACTCATATTCACTCCATTAAATGGTCAAATGCCATGAATGATGAGTTAAAATTCATGAAGGACAATGATGTTTGAGATTTAGTATAGTTGCTTAAAGGTAAGAAACCGATTGGTTGTAAATAGGTGTTCGAAACCGATTGGTTGTAAATAGGTGTTCAAAACCAAGCGGGATTTGAAAGGCAATGTCGAAAGGTATAAGGCACGTCTTGTCGCAAAGGGATTCACTCAAAGAAAGAGCATTGATTATAAGGAGACTTTCTTTCCAGTTTTCATGAAGGATTCTTTAAGGATTGTCATGGTACTGATGGCTCACTTTGACCTGGAGTTACACCAAATGGATGTTAAGACAACTTTTCTTAATGATAACATTGAGGGAGAAATTTATATGGTGCAACCAGACAGTTTTGGAGTTAAAGGTTTACAACATCTGGTTTGCAGATTAAAGAAATTCATTTATGATTTAAAGCAAGCATCCTGTTAATGGTTTTTAAAATTTGATCAAGTAATATTCGATTTTAGTTTTAAGAAAAATATAGTTGATCAATGTATTTATCATAAATTTACAGGGAGTAGATTTATATTTCTTGTGCTATATGTGGATGGCATTCTATTAGTAAGTAAAGATATAGATCGTCTACTTGAGGCCAAGATTTTTCTCTCAAAGAATTTGAGATGAAAGATCTTGGAGATGCTTCTTTTGTGATAGGCATCCAAATTCAACATGACAGGACACATGGAATATTAAATTTATCACAAAAGGCCTATATCGATAAGGTTCTAGATAGATATGGTATAAAGAATAGCTCTTCGGTGATACGCCTGTCACTAAGAGAGATAAGTTGAGTCTGCTCCAATATCTTAAGAACGATCTACAGAAAGAGCAAATGAAAAACATTATATATGCATCGGCAGTTGGAAGTCTGATATATGCTCAAGTTTGTACCCGTTCAGATATAGCATATGCTATTGGAAAACTTGACAAATACCCGTGCAATCCTGAGATTGATCACTAGAAGGATGCCAAGAAGATAATGTGATATATAACAGAGTACAAAGGACTATATGCTTACCTATAGGAAATCTGATCAGTTGCAACTGGTTGGATACACAGATTCAGATTTTTGCTGGATGTACCAATAGTAGGAAATCCACTTCAGGTTATGTCTTCTTGATGGCAGGAGGAGCGGTTTCTTGGAAAAATCTCAAGCGGACACTTGTTGCTTCATCTATAATGGAAGCAGAGTTTGTTGCTTGTTATGAAGCTACAAATCAATCTATATGGCTTGGAAATTTTGTTTCCGGGCTTCAGTTAGTGGATTTAGTCGAAAGGCCATTAAGTTATACTGTGACAATAGAGCTGCAAGCTCTATTGCAAAAATTACAAGAGTTCAGCAAGGTCGAGACACATCGACGTCAAGCTTCTTGTCGTTAAAGATAGAGTTCAGAATAACATTGTGTCTGTTGATAATATTAGTACTGATCTTAACATTGTAGATCCATTCACTAAAGACTACCTCCTAAAGTGTTCTTGGAGCATGTTGCCCAATGGGGATGGCTAACCCTAATGATATCCTAGTTTAATGGGAGTGAATAATTTTATGTAACAGGCATTACTTCTAAGTACACTTTATGTATATTTGATGTTTCCAGTAATAAAGAGATAACTGCTTTCTTTAAATTTCTTTTGAATTTAATTTGCGCATTTGAGTTTGTTAGCAGTTGGACTCGTTGGAGTCATAAAGTTAGACTCGTTGGAATCATAAAGTGAAAACCAGTTAAAATTATACCTTATTTGATCAAAGGATATTTTCATGCCACACATCCATATTTAATCTATGTTGTTAAGAGTTTTGAAACTTGTGATGTGGAAGGTCCTATCTCAATTATACAGAAGGTAACAACCGCCATGCTCGATGGCAGGACACTTAATGGATCAGATTGTTTTAAAAATATGGTTTGTTGGCGGTTGATGTTTTAATGTCATAAAGTTATGTATAATATCTATTCAATATGATTTGCTTGACCCAAGTGGAAGATTGTTAGACATATTATATTTTAAAGTCTAATTAAATTGGGGCCTAATTAAGTCAATTGGATATTTGCACCCATCCAGTTTAACCTATGTTGTTTGACCAATAAAGAATTGATCAAGCCTAAATGGTTTCGGTCTAGACATGTTTTAATTACACTTAGCCATGAGTGTATTTAAATTAATATGTAGGACTCATCTACTCATGTAGAACTTGTGTTATAAATCAAGGGTTTAGATCTATGATGAGTTGAGCTAGGGTTCCTTGATGCTATATATATCGTAGGTAGGGTTCCCTCTCCACCACAATGACCTAATCTCTCTCTTTGAGGCCTCTCTTCTCCTCTAAGGATAAAGAAGAGAACTTGGTGGCTGGAGAGAAGAATCCTCTCCCTCAACTCTGGCGTCCTCGAGATCATGCAACTGATTGTCACCTATATTGCATATATAATGTCACATTCCCATATTTATTGTCTAATAAATCATGTATTTAGTCTTAAATGCATGTTGTAGGCTGTCTAAAATTCACTGAAGACAAGTCATCAGAAAACAGAGTATATATTCCAGACGAGAGGCTAATCATAGCCACTCGTGTAAATGCCAAGGCGCAAAGCATGAAGCCCGCGCCTCTACATCAGTACAATACCGAGACACGAGGGTCAAAACCCGCATCCCAGCTGCACTGTAATAACCAAGACGTGACTCAAAACCGCGTCCTTATATCACTGCAATATCAAGACGCGAGGGTCGAAACCCGTGTCTCGACATCACTGTAATCTCAAGACGCAGAGCCTGAAGCCCGCGTCTGGCAGAGTTCGAAGCCCGCGTCTAGCAAGGTTCGGGTTAGCATCAGAAACGCGAGGCTCGAAGCCCGTGTTTCGACTACAGAGAAGTTCTGCGTCTCGGTTATGACTGCCCTCATTACTGGGTCAATTACTGCCCAAGTAATGAGGGGAGTTAACCCCCATTATGAAAGATTTTTAGGGGACAATTTTACCCCTGAAATCCCTATAAATAACTCAGTTTGCTACCATATAGGAGTCAAAAGTTTTGAAAAAATTAAAATCTTTAGCTGAGGAATACAAAAGAGTTCAACTCTTTTAACAATTTACTGAGTACAAGTTTGTTCTTACCTCAATTCTCTTTGAGATTTGATTAGACTGGAGCTGTGCTACTCCGTCCATAGTCTGAAGAGAAGATTCTCAGAAGATTGTGACGTTCACCCGGTCAACGAAAAATAAGATTCACTTTCCATCGCTACATCAAGAACTCAGCATTAAACAAAAAGAAGATTTTGAGCTTGAATATGTTCTCTCTTTTGCAATTAGAATTTTTGAGATTGTTGTAATCTTTCATTGATTCAAGGAAATTTTATAACGATCCCCTAAATATTTCCCGGTCAAAACAAGAGATCACGACTCTGCTGGAGACTACGTTATCTACTAATGAGCAAGTCATGGCGCAAGGTGACGTCACCTGCGTGGGAAGAATGGTCGAATCGCTTGTTGTGGAATTCAACCACGCAAAGTATGAAGAGTTTCTCTCTTTCGGCTCCAAAAGTCCAAGGGCGCGGCAGTACCGCAAAGTCTCTTCGGAGATCCGCTCACGGGTCCCTTCGGAGACTTCTCCAAACATGGCCTATGCAGAGAGCATCATTGTTGGCCATATCACACGTAACGCTTGCGTTAACGTCTCTCATAAGACTCACGAGGCCAACGTTGTTGACGGTCAAACCGGCCACGCCCGCCCTCTTCCTTAGCTCCAGGTTACTGGGGGTTCCCAGCAACCCGTACGGCGTAACCGAAATGCTGAATATCGACAGAGGCGATGCACGTTCAACTACCGACGCAAGAAGCTGGAACGACTATCTGTCCAGCAGATACAGAACGCAAGGCTCAAGCCCACGTCTCTTCTGAGTTACATCAGACGGGCAAAGTCCGCGTGTAGAGACCAAAACGCGAAGCTCAAAACACTCGCATTTCTGAGGCTTCACCTCTCAAACGCAACGTTCAGCAACGCGAGGTCCGTGCCTCTTCTCAGAGACACGAGACCCGCATCTCTATAACAAAATACGAGGCTCAGAAGGTTTGCATTTCTCAAGTGTCGCTAGCCGAATGCGACAATCAGCAACACGAGGTCCGCGTCTCTTCTCAGCAGAGGCACGAGACCCGCGTCTCAAAGCCAAAATGCGAGAGCAGCGCCTATTCTACAGAACGTAAGCTCTGCATTTCTGAACCATGCGTTTCAGAATTGAGACGCAAGGATGACTCTCAGAAGCTGAAAATCCTCAAAAACCTGAGGCTAATCTCTTTGATCCCCTCCGACAGATCTAAAGGATTATTTGACAAAGAAAAAGAGTGCTAATCAGATTGCTCCATCCTGTTGCTATGAACGGCTCATCACGACAATGCTCTCTGAATGTCATTGCAGCTCACATGTAAGCAAGCAGTCAGTATTCAGACAATTAACCCCAACCTCCCGATCAACCAAATAGCGTCGTTCCCACAGAAAGAGAACCTTTTCTGATAGGGAGTATCGCGAAGTCACTGCAAACATGACAGGTCTAAGCACTACGCCAAGCAGAAGTAGGGAATCTGATGAATCTGATGATGAACCGGAAGGAGTGTCCCACCATACCTGCACTTGAACTAGCGTAGTAGCCCCAGTTGACTACAGTGCCCTAGCCCGGGGCATTGAAGTAAGTGAATCACACTCTGCCATCATGAAATCACAGGCCTCAAACTCTTCTGTAGAGAAGGAAGCCTTCGTGTATATGGCAAACACTCTTGAGGAGATGACCAGGCGCTTAGAATAGCAAGCCAAGGTCCAGAGGGAATAATTCGATATGATTCGGGCCCAACAAGAATCTATCAATACCCTCAAGAAGATACTTGCACAATTGCTTGAAGAAAAGAAGAAGTCGGAGGCCAAGACTTCTTCTAAGAAGTCTAAAGGCAAGTGGAGAGAAAGGGAGAGCTCATCTTCTGTGCATATAGAGGAGGAGGAATAGTCCAACTCCGAGTCGTCTAAGTCTTCATCTGAAGAGGGAGGCAATTCAGACAATGGGGGCACTCATTCTAAAAAATTGAATAAACTAGGGCAGCATCTGGAAGCCCTCACCAATCGGAGTGGTCTGGTCATACCCGACAGAATGGGATCTTGTCCTGTATCCTCCCAAGTTCAAAGCTTCGACCCTATAGGCTTTTGACGGCAAAGGGTCACCGAACTAACATATCTACTACTTCAAGTCTCAGATAGGAAACGTAGTAGAAAATGATGCCATCTTGGCGCGTTTGTTCATCGGCACTCTGAAAGGACTCGCCTTTGAATGGTTCATGAAACTCCCTGAAAGATCAAGAACTGAGGTGATTTGGAGAAGCTTTTCCTTACATGCTTCTTTGAAGATGACTCGGAGGTTACCATGCCAACTCTCCTGGCAACAAAGCAACGAAAGGGAGAGCGGTCAAATTATTTGTGGAGAGATTTCAGAATATGGCGCTCTGATGTCCTAGCGGTATGACCCAGGCCACCCTGTTGGAAACATACCGTCATAATTTGCAAACTTCACTCCTAGCCCAGATAGGAGTTGTTGAAAGCCGCACCTGGAAGCAGTTGGTCCAGCAAGGTGAACACGTAAAAGAGATTGTCGCCAAGGTTAAGGCAGAAGAAAACAAGCCCAGACCAGAAAAGACGATAAGGCGCGCTAGACGTATCTTTTCAATCAAAAGGAAAGATACATTGATGACAGAGACGAAGTCTCCCGTTGAACCTCAGCTGACCAAAGGGAATAGTTCTTCAAGTCACCCGCACGCCAACAGGCAGTACTCCTTCAAAGACGAGCATATCAATTCATTGTTCAAGTTACTCAATAAGAGCAACAGATTGAAACTTCATGAAACTAGACGTCCTGAGGAGGTCGGCAAGACTGATAATCCTAACTACTGCTTATATCATAGGATGCTGAGGCACCCTCTTAAGAGTTGTTACATCTTCAAAGACATCCTCCAAGTTTTGATTGATGCAGAGGCGCTTAAGCTACGCCAAAACAGAAGAAAGTGACGACAAACAGGACATCATTTCTTCAGTTCGGGGATCAACCTCCAACGCTGGTCGGACTAGTTCCCATCCCAAAAGGGGAACTAAGAATGATCAATACAGTTCCGCATCACTAGCAGGAGAAAGGTCTCGTGCCTGTCCCTACTCCTCAGGAAGGGATCATGTGGATTCATCCCGACCTTGTGGAAGGCCAACAATGGACTACTGTTATTAACATGAAGTCCAAAGGCAAGGGAAAAGCTTCACCTTGCAATGTAGTGTGCACCTCTTCCCGAGAAGCAGAGACTAATGTCCCATCACTAACCGATTCAGAGGGGGAGACAATCGTCCTTGCCGCAGAGCTGAATGCACCACTCATGGCCGAAACTCGTTCGGGTTAGTCGTATTTGAAGAAATACGATGAGTTGGCGGCAAATCCGCCTAAAGCTACTTCAGAGCCAACTAAGCCATCCACGAAGCAACCTGTGGAGAAGCAGGAGGAGCTTCGGTATTCCAATGCCCCCGAAGGACAACGCAGAAGGATCTTCAACGCCTTACCGGTTTGATGTCCTGGCTCAGCTGGCCAATATTCCGGCCAAGATCACCCTTTATGAACTCATGAGACTATCAAAGTCAACAAGAGAAGCTCAAGTTGATGCTGAGGTCTTCATAACCCAGATCCCAACTGGACCACAGAAGGAAGATGAAGAAGACTACTTTCATACCTCTCAACATGCCCCCTGCATCACCTTCATGCTAGACAACATGCAGGTCAAAGGGAAACATGATAGACCTCGGTACTTCACAGGGTATATTGGATCGTCTGAAGTGAGCCGCATTCACATAGATCCAGGATCCGTGTTAAGCATTATGCCTCGCCGAGTCATGTAGCACTTGGGAATCCCCACTCACCGATTGAGCACCACCCAAACCACTATTTATGGTTTCAATGCCAATGGTACGCACCCAATGGGAAAGATCAAACTTAAGTGTCAGATTGGGGACCTGAGATCTGAAGTGACATGCTATGTGATTGATGCCAACACTTTGTACAATTTACTGTTGGGATGACCGTGGATTCATTGTAATTCTATCGTCCCCTTCACTCTCCATCAAGTCATGAAGTATATTGACGGAGATAGAAAAATTCAAACGTTGATCGCCGAAAGGTATCCGTTTAAGGGGGTAGAGAACTACTTCATAGACTCCCTCCTATACCAAGATTCTCTGGAGACAAACAAGAATCCCCATCTAGAGAAACCAGACTCTGGTAATGAAGCTGACATTGAACCAGAGGCAGAGGAAGAATGTCTTTGGGAGCTGAACCCACTTGTAAGGAGCATTAATAAGCTCGATATCAATAACCACGCCAATGATATAGGCGAGTGGTATATTAATGAAGAGTTAGATTTGGCCTATTTTTCTATGCTTGCTTCAATTCCGTGCCGTCAGACACTAGTACCGATATAGATGATAACCCCTGGTCGGTAGTAGGTGCTTTGACATCATTGCATGTATCGATGAGGTCATCCCTCACGGTATATCAAGGCGTCAGTGATGCATAAGGATCATTATTCAGGGTCCCAGCAAGATGCAAAAGCCAAAGACCAATCCTTTTTGGAAGAGTCAGTCCAAATTAATGACTCGTGAAGACTCTGAAAGCGACGATGAATCTCCTCAATTCTCTCATTATGAGCCAAATGTACTCAGAATGATGGAGAATATGGGGTACGACTTAACAAATGGTCCTAGCTTGAACTTTGGCAAAGGAAGAAGAACACTGCTTCAATCCTTCGTTCCAAAAGGGAAAGCCCCTGATTATTACCATCGAACTCGCGGGGGGTTGGGCTCTGTGTCAACTCTAATCTCGTTGGCCTCTGAGTGTCAGGAAAACTTTTTCTGATATACGTTCGAGCGATGGATCATTCTTTAGGGACTTTGCTAGCCCAGAATAATGATCAGGGACACGAGCAAGCAATCTACTTTTTGAGTAGAACTATGATCGGAGCTATCGGTACAATCTGATCGAAAAGGAATGTTTAGCGTTGATATTCGTTGTCAAGATAATGCGACACTACTTGGTGGGCCAAACTATACATGTCATATCAAAAGTCAATCCTTTAAGATTGCTCATGACAAAACCATCATCATTAAATCGTCGATTGGCGAAATAGGCCATATTGCTCTATCAATATGAGATGCAATTCCTGCCGTAAAAAGCTGCAAAGGGATAGGCAGTGGCAGATTTCCTGGCTGAGCATCCGATCCAAGGGTGACCAAACTTTATGAAGATCTACCAGAGAGGTCGCTGAAATTTGCTTGACCCAGACATCTTTCGAAGGATAAATGTGGCAAATCTTCTTCGACGGTGCATCAAGAACGGGTCCGCATAAAAATATCATACCAGGAGTGGGGGTAGTCCTTGTCTCCCCACAAAACTACGTAATCCCTCGTGCATTCTCATTAACTGAGCCATGTTCCAACAATGTAGCGGAATACAATGCTCTCTTGATCGGGATGCAAATCGCCGATGAGATTGGCGTTAAAAATCTCGCAGCGTGTGGTGACTCAAAGCTCAACATTAATGAAGTTCGCGGGGAATACGAAGTCAGACATGAAGACTTAGTACCTTATTATAATGTAACTATCTACATGGCCGAGAGGTTCAGAAACTTTTACATTGACCATGTACCTCGCCAACAAAATACACATGCAGATGCACTGGCATCTCTCGCTGCTTCCTTGGCTCTTCCACCCGGAGTAGTAGAGAAAATACTCGTCTATAGCCATGACCTGTATTGCCCAAGATTCGCTTTGAAAGATCACCAAAAGCTGACAGGAGACCGTCAAGTCAAAGAAGCTCTAGAGACTTCAACAGGTCCAGAACTCTGGGTTTGGCGATATCTGTACATCGACTATGCATTGTACGACACATCTCGGATGACCAGAAAGAGGCGGCCGCTATTAGAAGGAAAGCTCCTAAATTCTACTACAATGTGATCACAAGAACACTATATCGCCGATCGCATGATAGGGTTCTCCTCCATTGCTTGTCATAAAAAAGGCACAGGAAATACTCAAAGAAGCGCAGGACGGCATGTGTGGAGCTCATCAGCCTGGTCCGAAGCTTGGAGATCGACTCGAAGACTGGAGTATTATTGGCCAAAGATGATCCCTGACACCTTCGCTTATGCTAAGCGATGTCACGCTTGTCAGGTCCATGATGACTTCATCCACCAGGCACCAGGACATCTTCGCCCTACAACTTCTTCCTGGTTATTTGAAATATGGGGAATAGACGTGATTGGTCTATCAGCCCACCTTCATCCAAAGGACATTAGTTCATCTTAGCCATAACTGATTACTTTTTTAAATGGGCTGGAGCTATCCCTTTGAGGGTGGTAAAGACATCTGGTGTGATCAGGTTCGTTAAACATCACATCATTTACCACTTTGGCGTGCCATGATGAATTGTCCATGATAATGGGCCTCAGTTCGTCAGTCAAGCCTTTCAAAGATTCTGCAACATGTTCAGAATTCGGAATATGTCTTCAATAGCATACTATCCAGCTGCTAACGGCCTTGCAGAAGCTTTCAACAAGACTACTGAAAAACTTCTCAAGAAATTTGTCTCAAAAAGCCAACGAGACTGGGATGATAAATTAGGTGAATGCTTATGGGCTTATCGCACGACGGTTCGAACCCCGACGAAAGCTCCACCGTTTTCTTTGATATATGGGTGCAAAGCTGTACTCCCATTAGAAATCCAAATCTCAGCTCTACGCATTGCCTTGACAACAGAGATGACAAATGAAGGGAAGCATTGAATGCAACTCCAAGAGCTGGAGGCTTTGGATAATAAACGTCTGCTAGCTTAATAGCGAATCTAGCTCTATCAAGCTCGAATTACCAGAGCGTTCAAAAAGAAAGTGAAGGAGCGGACTTTCAAGAAAGATGACCTTGTCTTAGCCGTCAGAAGACCCATGATAATGACGCATAAGACCAAAGGAAAATTTTAGCCCAAATGGGAAGGACCATTTGTAGTGGAGTCGGTCTATTCAAATGGAGCATATCGCCTTATAACCCCAGACGATGATACGCTCATGATGCCAATCAACGGCAAATTCTTGTAAATTTACTATCCTTGGTAGCATTCTTCTCCTGATCAGGTTAATATTATACCTCTGATCAAAACTCCAGATCCAAGATGTTTGGAAGAACGCCAAAGAAAAACTTCTTTCTTCCTTCACTGGATCATATCATGGTCGATCAGTGCTGAGCCGATCGAGCGTTGATTTCAACATGATGCATGATGTAAATATTGAAAAGAAATAAAATGCAAGACTTTGGTTTTAACCTTGTTACTCTTCTCTAGTGTATCTATGGACATCCGATGCCTCCGACGGCTAAGAATAGAGGAAAATGTTGGCTTTTAAGTCTAACATAAGTCTTTGACAACTCATCATGCTGAGGGAAATAGCATGGCTAGCCCAACTCAAATGGTAGTTGATAAAGACACACCAAATCCGTTGATAGCTGAGGGTTTGCTAGAAATCCTAAGGGATCTGGTTCCATCCTCTCCTCCAAAATCTCTAACCAATTCTCTTTCACAGAAGTTAGGGCCATAAAAATACATGTGTTCATTTCTCTAAGAAATGAGCTGAGACTTGTCACGTTAACAATAAACCTCTGATAAACCAAATTTCCCGATCTTCAGCGGATTCTGTCAAGTTAATATTAAACCTCTGATAACGAAACTCATTTAAAATCTCTGTTGTTATGTTAATATTACACCTCTAATGGTGCACCTTCCATGTCCCTAGAAAATCAATGATTATCACGTTAATATTGCTCCTCTGATAATTCATTTTATTTTCCACTAAAGTCCCCTACGAATTCTCTCCCATAGAGTGGTAGGTCCACAAGCTCAATCATTGTTAAGTTTAATAGCACACCTCTAATAATGGAAAGTTTTAATACTCCCCAGTAAGTACAAACTTCACTTGTCTCTCCCTTGCATGTAGTCACAAGTCCTCAAAATTGCTCATATCATAAATTAATTTTTGTCAAGTTAATACTATACCCCTGACATTCCAAACTCCACTTGTCAATTCTCATCAATAGAATGACAAGTCCTCAAGATTGCTCATATCACAAATCAACTACTGTCATGTTAACATCACACCTCTAATAAGTTACTGTTAAGTTTAACACTGCATTTTTAACAGTGATTAAGTTACTGCCAAGTTCAATATTAAACCTCTGGCAGTCACTTTTCCTCATGCTTTCATTTCGAAGCTGAGATGAGCAATGCTAAGTTTAACATCACACATCTAGCATCTTGTTCATTATTTAGTTCAATAATACACCTATGACAATGATTTTTCCTCAGGCTTCCATATCGAAGCTGAGATGAGCGATGCTAAGTTTAACATCACACCTCTAGCATCCAGTTTATTGTTAAGTTCAACAATACACTTATGACAATGACTTTCCCTCGAACTTTCATATCAAAGTCGAGATAACTAATGCTAAGTTTAAAATTACACCTCTAGCATTACCTCCATTGTCAAGTTTAACACTACACCGATGACAGTGGTATTTTTAGTTTTTCCAAACGAAACTGAAATTCTTGTAGAGCTAAAGTTAATATCACACCTCTAACTCACATTCTTGTCAAGTTAATATCACACGTCTGACAAGATTTAATTAACCTGTTAAGTTAATATCACACCTGATCCCTAACGGGTCTAGTTTCACTTGTCATTCTTATCCACAGATTGGCAAGTCCACAGAAATTATTCCACTCCTGTCAAGTTAATATCACATCTCGGACAGTAATCTTAAATTCCTTAAATGGAATTTTTCAAGTTTGACTTGATAAGTTAAATATCACATTTCTAGAAAATCAAGAGTAACCCCTTCTATTTGTCAGATTTTCAGTGCAAAGAGGAGGACAAGACATATAAGAAGACAAAAAGTATCATTTTTATTGATATTCAAGCATATGAAAGTGATACAAGGCGCTTTCTTATACAATAAGATTGAGTGTTACAAAGAAGGAGCACAAAGAAGTCCCCTTGCTCAGTGAAAGGTTGCACTCACTTCTTAAAATATTAAAGACACACGAAGTTCGTCCTCTTGACTGCGGCCAGGAATAGTGGATCAACTTCCTCTCCTCTTGAGATCAATGGTGTTTCTCGAGGTCAGAATGCAGGGGAGCATTCTGATTTCACCCGACCAACTGGTGTGAAGGTCTTCACAAGGCCGTAGTCCTTCGCTTAATGAGCATCTCCACCACCATAAAGTCACCCAAAGAGCATGGGTTTTTTGTCGCTGTCACTTTTTTGAGTAAGATTGGTGACGGGAGGATCCGAAACCTTACTGGTGACATCCTCTTTCCCGTGGCCTTCAAAGGCGCCATACCCACTGTGATCATGAAGAACCCGGGGCATTACTGGTGCGTCATGTCCAATAAGGCCTTGACGGGTACTAGTAACCGCGCGATCCTTCTTGCCCATGGACAGGAGCTCTGACTTCCCGAGTGCTCGCCAATCGAACAAGCTGGCCGGTCCAAATATTCTCCCATGAACCCAGCACGCCCTTGGACAGGAGCTCTGACTCCCCGAATGCTACCCAATCCAATAGGCTGGCCGGTCCAAATATTCTCCCATAAACGCAGCAAGGACACTATCGACATGGCCAGAACCTGCAAGAAACAAAAACCCAAGGGTTAAAATTCTGTAAAAACAGAAAGCAGGAAGCCAGGAACATAAACACGAGGCTGAAGTCATGAACTCCAGACGCGGATTTAACCGACGCAGGGATAGAGAATATGGAATCCAGACGCAGTCTGGTATAGACTCGCGTCTGATATATGAGACGTGAGGCATAAATCAAAGATGCAGATGCGGGTCTTAAAAACTGCCTAAGGTAACTCCAAGATGCAGAGTTCGCCATACTTGCGTCTGAGATGCAGGGCTTGTCATGTTCGCGTCCTGAGAGTTCAAAAGAGCAAACTTGAAATTCTCTAAGTCAAGAACCCCAAATGCGAGCTCCATATGCAAAACTCGCATTTCAAGACCCAAACGCAGAGTCCACCATGCTCGCGTCTGAAGAACTTGAGACTTAGATTTTGAAGCCAACGAGCTCATATTTTATCAAGCAATGTGAAAAGCGCTTTTGTAGGGTAAGGACGCATGAATCCCAGGAAAAAAATTTCAGAAAGAGATCAAGAGACGGAGTCTCTTCATGGACGGGGATGAGAACTTCAGAAAGACCGAGCCTTATCATGGCAAAAGCCAGTTCCTTCCCGAAGAAGAATTCCCTAGAAGTTGGACTTCATTTGTCAAGGCACGGACTAGAAATTGGACTTCATGTGTCAAGGCACAGCCGTGAGAGCACTTAAAGAGATGCTTTTTAATCTTGAAATCACTTAACAGTGATAATCTTCAAAGAAGATTGAAAGAAAGCATGAAAGCTTTGGGTTCTTTTTGTTCTTCAGAACTCATGCTCTTGAAGGGAAGGTGAACAATTAAGACGAAGTCTCTCAGAGCGCATGCTCGCAAAGAAAAACAGTCGAGATGAAGGACTGTTAAGAGGCTAAGGCCTCTTTATAGGCTCGCTAGAAGGCCTATAATTAATGGCATAAAAATCAAAGCCATCAGCCTTAATTCCTACACGAATATCAAATCCAGTGTAGATGAGACACGTGAATTTTTACTCCAAAAAACACCAAAGACACAAATCCCCAACCATTAACACTAACTTGTCATTGAAAGATCCAATAAAATCTTTAAGACGGATTTCGTATGACGCTTTGGAGGACGTCCTGAAGTCTACGTCCTTTCACAAGACTTGAAGGTTCCGCCCTAAAGTCCGCGTTCTTGCACAGACTCGAAGGCCGCATCCAGATGTCAGCGACCTTTCACAAACCTGAGGGCCACATTCCCTTTATCAAATTGAAGAAGCCAGAACGGCGTTCTCTAAGCGATCCAGAGCTGCGTCCTCTCAATGATTCAGAGCCGCATTCTCTCAGCGAGCTAGAACCGCGCCCTTTCAGCAATCCAAAACCGCGTCCCTCAACAATTCAGAGTTACGTCCTGAAGTCTGCGTCCTTTCACAAGCCTGAAGGCGCGTTCCCTTTATCAAATTGAAGAATGCAAATTTGCGTTTCTCTCAACAATTTAGAGTCGCGTTCTCTCAAAGGGCCAGAGACGTGTCCTCTCAATAAATCAGAGCTGCGTTTCTCTTTACAAATTAGAGCCGCGCCTCCACTACAAATGAGAGTCGTGTCCCAATTACAAACTCAGTGTAGCCTGCGTTTATTTTCTATCATTCATGGTTGCTCTTAACAAAAATGATTAAGGACTGCGTTTCCATAATAGTCAAGGGTTGCGACTATGAAAGCTAAGTTCATCCACGCAACTAAGAGACCATCTAATCCTCAAAGACAAAGAAACAATAAAGACGAGATAAGAATTTGATAACTTTTATTATTTGATCAAAAAATGATAAAAGTAATGCATACACTCTCTTATTTGACAAGTGGAGTGTTATGAAAAATGCGAAAGTACAAAAGGGGAAGAAGGCTAATAATCCTGCTCTGCCAAAGAATAGATCCGTTCCCAGAGTCGCTGCATCTTTTGCTGTCGTGCCTTCTTGACTTTCGCCCAAGCTTGAACCCGCAACTCTTCCTCTGATAAGAATCTCTTCGTAGCCAGCTGTGTTTGAAGAGACTCCAACCTGGAGGAATGAGCATCAAGTTCTTCTTGGACCTATTTCTTGGCAGCCTCCAGCTCTTCCTGCCTTTTTCTAGCGACAACAAGCTTCTGCTCTTTGACTTGAATCAAAACTTGCACCTTAGCAATAGTTGCTCGAGCAATGGTAATGACTTGCTCTGCACTCTTGGTGACGATCTCGGATTCCTTCTAGTCATCAAACAACCTTTGTTAGTCGGCTTGAAAGTTGTGGAGATGATGGGCCATTTTAGCCATCTGCTCCTCCATCTCTTTTCGCTCGTGTTCTTGAGCGGCGAGGAGCTTACTCAGTATCGACCGAGCCTTGTCCATCGAGCTAGCCTTTTCCAGGGTCTTTAGTTCCCTCAGGCATATCTCCAGCTGTTCAACCAGCATCAGATATGCCCTAGCTTGCTCAGGGCTTCCAGTGTGATGGATGTTCTCGATCTGATTCTCAAGAAGCATCCGAGCAAACTCAAAGAAACTTCTCCTAGAATGGACCAACTCGATGCAGGACTTCGTGGAGGCGAAAACTTGTTGCACCATTTGATGCGCTAATTCTTCCATGATGTCGGTGGCTGGAGATAACCCTGCTGATGCACTCTCGGATCATCTTTATATGATAGTACGGGTAGTATCCACAGAGACGAGAACCAACTCAACTTGGGCAGGAATAAGGCCAACAGCAGGCTCTTTTGACATTGAGGTCATGGCCAACACCTCTGGAACAGTTGTTGTGGTAGCCTCCATAACAACAGAGGCAGAGCAAACTCCACAACACTGGGTTCACCAGCCAAAGTTTGAACTGCATTATCCTCTGTGCCAATGCTCGCCATGGGATCCTCTACTTGAGCTTCCCTGGTACTCTCTGCAACTATAACATTAATGTCAGTGATAACGATGAAAAGAGAATATACGGCACATATTTATTCTCTTACCAAGCTGAGGATCTAAAAATGGCAAATCTTTGGACAAGCCACTTGGGGATGAGGGTTCCCCGATCTCGGTGGTTACACCCTCATGAGACATTCTGGTAGCGGGAACTTCAAAACTCTCTTGCTGGGCCAGCTCCTGGATCATCTCCTCATTGTGAGAAGAAGTTGTGGCTTTTCTACCGGTGGCCACCACTGTAGAATAAATACAAAGGAAATGTTAAAACATTTTCCCAACCTGATAGAGAAACAATTAAAGAGGATAGAAGAAATACCTTCAGCGGTAGCAATCTCTCCTATCGATGGAATCATCGCAGGGACGTACACCTGCATCTCTTCCTTTGATATATGCGAGAATTTGCTGGTATCAGGAAGAGCGGGTTCATCGCCAAAGTCGACTTCTTCTACAGAATAATATTCGTGCTCCTCAATGATGAAGACAACAATTGGACCCAAGAAGTCTCAGTGATCGGGCTTTACTACTAAGAACCTCGGTAGTAGGGTTGGGCTCAACAACCCGTGAGGTGGGTATCAACACGTTGAGAGACCCAGGTTGTTGCACCTTCGCCCTTCTCTCATAGGTCGAAGAAGTTCCAGGCTAAGTTAAAACTCCTGAAATCTCAACTTCAAGCCCCTCCACCACCTCTTCAGGCCCTTCAGCCCCTTCGGCCATGGTGGATTCGCCTACAGGCTCTTCCTCCGCAAGGATCGCAGGCCCCTACTACGCAAGCCTCGGGGATGAAGTGTTGAAGCTCCTTTGTCTTCTTCTTCTTTCTCTTCCTGTTCCTCGCACCAGGAGGGATTACTTTAGGCATCTGGGTAGAAGCTTCAGCGTCAGACCCTTTCTTAGCTTTCTTCGGGCTGGACTCACCTGGGAAGTGGAGGCACGAGGACGCTTAGACACGATTTGTCGAGCCCTCCGGACAGGGTGCTCCTCCGCGGCTCCCACACCAGATTTCAACACCAAGGCCGCTCCAGTCCTACTACTCTCCCTCCTTGCCTCCCTTTCTGTTTCCCTCTCAGCCTCTTGGTACTCGTTCATCCCTCGTATGCGTCACTTGGAACCCAACTTGGCTGTATAAGATGCCTTAATACTCTTAATTCAAGAAGTATTCATGCCAAAGCCGGGCAGCCTGCTAGCGAGGAAGTATCATGTGCAGAAACTGAAGCTTGTATAACAGTTTGGCATCCTGTGAGGTAGACAGAAAATAACCCTTGTTCCCCCAGCTACACTGTAATACCACGTCCGGGCACCTTCAAATAGGTTACCTCTGAAGCAGAGTCCAGTGTTGGAGCTGCCGACATATAGTTGATCATAACCAAACTGCCTAGCAAAGTGACTCAGCATGTAATGCTCGATCGTACATGAATCACCTTGCCAGAAGACCAAATATCCGGGCCGAATGTTGATGAGCCACCAAAAGACTCTAGACGGTAGCCGTGTGAAATCGTCTGTTCCTACAAGGTCGGCAAACTTATCCCCATAAGATGTATCAAAAATCTCGGGGAAGCATCGATCAAGCTAATAATTTGAACTGCTGAGAATAGTTTTTTAGACATAGTACATATAGTATTGTAACCAAATCAAATTCTCCAGCCTCTGCACAAAGGGGATGAAGCCTTCTTAGGGAGACACTACCATCATCAATGAGGGGTAATGCATGACGTACCAAGCCATCAGGTACGTGTACGGAAGCTCGACTCGGGGATTGAAAATCTTCACTTCTGGCCTCCCCTCTAAATCCACCACTGGCCTGCCCTAGGAGTCTACAATAGCCTCCACTTGGCACAGGCTTTTGGTCAACACCCGCAAACCACTTTGGATGCCTACTACCATCGCTTGAAGAAGAGAGATTGATTCCCATGCGCTAGCAGGACCGCTGGGTACACCACATCGGCGACGATTACTTCATGCGGCAGCGCTGGCACCACACAACGCTTCAACGACAACATGAGTAAGCCCGCTAGTTGAGCCGGTCAGATATGGGAACCCGGGCCTGATAGTGAAAACTTTCAAAATAGTATCAGGATTGAAAGTATCCTCGTTCGACTCGGTCATATACGAGCTTGTGGAAGCATTGATCCTCTCTGCGATCTCTTCATCAATGCAAGGGACCAAACTAGTCACTGGGTTAGACTTTTCATTTATGTTATTGAACAGGTAGCTCGCCCAGGACATCTGTTTAATGCCCCTACTCCTTTACACGGATATTTGCTCGCAGATATGGAAGTGACATAACACTTCCCAATAAGTCTCATACACCTGAGGATCCTCTCTCTTCAACAGGTGAAGCTCCTCAGTAGTCGGGACATACTCTTCATAGGGGGCATCTCCAATTACTAACCCCGAGACTTCATACAACTCATGAAGAGTGAGCCTTATCTCTCCAACTGGAGTAAAAAATATGCCCATTAGAGGATTGTAGCGCTCCAAGATGCCATAAAATGGTGGGAGCTCTGCGGGAGGCCATACTGCATGACCCTGACCGAATGGTATAATCCCACCTGTTTCAGTAAATCCCCAAGCTCAGCGAGAACAAATCCAACCATCCTACCCCACCATGACTTGTTGGTAGAGTGGATCCACCCGAGCGGATGAAAGTTAGTGGGAAAATCACCTCTCACCTTCAGGAATTGATTGATGAAGGTGGTGACCAACTGAGGGGTTTCTCCTTTCGGATACTCGGCCCTGACCAATCTGGGATATAACTGAATCATCTTTCCTGTGGCCAGCAGGGTATGCTTTCTTTACACCCAATATGCCGAGGGATACACCAGAGATAGACTAAGAAAGGTCCCATTCCATTGAGCGGTGTACCGACGTTTGCTGAAGATAGGCTAAGGGGTACATCCTCTCCATGTTGGGAAGGAAAAATCTCTTGTCCCCTATCTGATAGAGCCACTTATAGTCTCCATCATACAAAACCCTATCTTCCTTAGTGATAGCTCGCTAAAGAAGAAGTCAGATTTATTCAGCACAACAAGGATGTCAGATTAGAATAGCCCATTGGCCATGATCTCCTGAAGGATCAGCATATTGGCATTGCTGATCCTATTCTTTCGCTCCTTTGACTTACCAGTAGTCACAGGAGCAGTCCTCTAGAGAACAAAGATTAGATTCAGATCAGCGCCACCTACGTGTCTAAAGTGGCACTTCGTGGACAGAGGATTGGAGGAATATCACACTGCAAAGAGGATAACACAATCAAAAATCTAAAAGAAAAATGACTCAGTGTTTGAAGCTCAGATGCAGGATTGAGTCTAGACGCGGAGATCAGCAAAATCCGCGTCTAAACTCAAAGACACGAGGCTCGCATAAAACCCGCATTTTAAACTCCACAACTAAGAAATTTTTCTAAGTGTTGGACCTGTTGGTTCCGAGATGATGCCAAGTGTGGATCTAAAATACAATGTCAACACACACACACACACACACACAAGGATATTAGTGTTAAAAAAATAAACGTACTTGCAATAAAGGAAAATAAATCACAGAAAAGTTAAGCAAACGCAAACACGAGTGATTTATCCTGGTTCGGTCCTCGTGACCTACATCCAGTCCCCAAGCCACCCGCTTGAGATTTTCCTTAATCCTTTGACTTTGTACATCCAAAATCAACACCTTGTATCCCACTTGACAAATCCCCTTTGCCAAATGTATACAACTCTTCTTACCACCAAGAAGACCACAACACCTTCTACAACTTCTCTTCTACACCAAGAAGACGCTCTTGTACAATGCTTCCTTTGAGTGATTACAAACTTTCTTATAAGCCTTGATTCAGTATATGATCGTGGACAAGGGCTATTATAGGTTGACTTTCAGAAATCTTCACTTTGGAGTAGGAATTTGGTGAAGAAACAGAAAGTGAAAAAAAAACAGTTTTCAGAGAATTAAAATTTTGATAAAGTTTTGATCAGAAAACTATTGATTTGAATTGGTATTTTTAACCTAAGATAACAACCCTATTTATAGCTAAACTCTATGGTTAGTTAGGGTAGTTATCAGGTCTATTTTGAATATTTAAACGTTGGATAACGTTGAAGGAAACACCAGAAGATAGAAACTGTCTAACAGTCAGAAACTGCCATTAGTTGACTTGAGATATGGGTTAGTCGACTAGGGTAGGCAAATTTCTCAAGATTAGTCGACTAGTATTGGGACCAAGTCGACTAGGTCAATTTTGAATTGATTGAGGCTAAACCTGCACATAAATTACAGAATATTAGATTTAAGAATAAAAAATGTGCAAGTGCCCAATTCTTCCGCTATAGCAAGTGGCTATGCGGGTCGTGATCCACAAGGAGGGTTTGCGATGGAAGCGTTTACAGTTTAATTGAAATCGTTATAAAAGCCAAACGAGAGTTCTTCTCTATTCTTAAAGTTAAGAAAAAGAAAAAGAAAGTTAATGGTTAAAGTTAAGAAGAAAGCGAGAGATGAAGAAGGTGGAAAATCAGAAAACGATGAAAAGCGACTATGTACAATGAAGTGGAAAGAAGAATGAACATGATTTGGAAGAAGTGGTTGGTGATCTAAACTAAGAAAGAAAAGAAAGAAAGTAAAGAAAAGTGAAGCGATACTTACCTAGGTTAATTCATGACTTACTTGGAAACCTTTTTGCAAGTTCTACCTTTTTGCTTCGGAGGCGTTCAACGCATAGATCATAAACTCGAGCTCGGTCCCCGTGCACATTATATCGTCAAGCATAAGAAGAACAAAGTGATGCGGAGCTTGGAAGAGGAGAATGTCTTCATGAACTATCGCTGGCTCTCACGTAGCTTAGTTAGACTTGCTTTGGAATTCGCTTGTAACTCAACAACAACAACCAAGGTAAAGTAGAAGAGGAAGAGGAAAGCAAAACAAATGTAAAGTAAAGCAGAATAGAAAACAAACAAAGCATTTACCTTTATTACTTGCTGAGACAATGAAAGAAAGGAGTAGGGTACATCGTCGGTGTCACTCTCAACATCAGCCCCTCTCTCTTACTTACATGAATCTTCTTCTACCCTAAGTTACATACAAATTACATAACAAGAAAAGAAAAAACCTAAATTACAAAGAATTAAAACTAAGCTAAATCCTAATCTGCCTTCACGTCCAATTTTCAGCGCAGATAATGGCCTTTTATAGGCATAAACCCAATAACCAGAATTTCGGGGAGGTCGGGGGAGTTCACGCTCCCCTAACTCCCCAAGATTGCCGCGGAAATGCGGCCCAAGCCGCGTTTCCGCGGCCAGGGTGTGGCCAGATGGCCACACCCTGTTGGTGGGTCTCTCCGGGGGTTTCTTCTGGCTTTATCCTTTGTTGGTTTTGTCGTTTGAGCTCCGGATTCTGATGAAATGGCCTTGGATTCTTGGCTTTAACCGATCGATTCTGAGAGGATTCTTCTCAACCGGTTCAACCTCTTGATTTTTCCCTGATTTTATGTGTACGAATTAACTCTGATTTAATTCAGAATTCTGGTGGGCTTTTGGGCTCATTTCTCTTCATCTCCTTAAAGATTGGGCCTGCAAATAAATTAAACAAATAATTAGGACAATGCAGGATTTTATTCTAAAATAAGTATGGAAATGTTACATTAAATATGCAACATTAGCAACCAATCACACCCCCATACCTATCTTTTGCTCGTCCTCGAGCAAAACAACTAAACTATATTAAGGATTATTAGACCACTTTCGCAGGTCGCGCGATTGCACTGAGCATGTGCAACAAGCCGTTAAACCTCTAGGTTCCCCCTAGAGGACGAGTTTTGTCTCATGAGGGTTTTCAGCGGATTGCACCCACAAAATCCATAAAGAAAGGGAAATAAAGAGTTAGTATTTTCGAAAAGTATTTTGAAAGAGAACAATATTTGAAATACGATTGTAAGATCTAAGCAATCTATAAGTTATAGGAAAACCGAATTTTTCATCCTAAACTTAGTCTCTATTCAAAAATTTGTTATCAATTAAAGTAAGGAGTCAAATTGTACTTCTCATCTAGTCTATTACTTTATCCTAAGTCATATGCACCTTGTGACTGTGAAAATTTTGACTAAGGGTTCATTAACTCTAACTCTTATGCCTTATATATATATATATATATATATATATATATATATATATATATATATATATATATATATATATATATATATATTTGGTGGTATTATTCCTTAGTTTAGGCTTTCTAATCTGCCCATGTAACGAGCCTTTAATCGATGACTCCCAAACCAGACGGTCTTAGGGCACCAGGTGAGAAGACACCCCTAGGACTTAAGGACTCGAGCAAACAAGGCCACAAAACTAAGGATTTTATTATATGAACCTCTTTTAGGCGTGAAAACTTATTCTTTATTAGGCAAATACCCAGCTTAATCAGAGGATTTTTCTTTTCAAACTTATCTAATCATCTTTCGCATAAATACTAAGGCTTGCTTAGGCCAAAGCACCTAGCTAGTCAATAATTAGATTTGTTTTTCTTTCTTTCTTTCTTTCTTTTTTCAAACTCATCTAATTATCTTTTGCATAAATACTAAGGCTTTCTTAGGCCAAAGCACCTAGCTAATCAATAATTAGATTTGTTTATATATATATATTTTTATAAGGCATAAGAATCTTTGTTTTTGAACCCTAAGTGTGTAAGTGTATGACGTGTGCATATTTCATCAAGGTAAAGATCAAGACCAAATTACTTTGACAAATTATCTTCCTAACTCTAAAATCAAACAAATAATCTTATTTTGACCAAGTATAAGAAATCCTAATTTGGATTTTCCTATTCCTTAAAATTAACTTAATTTCTTACAAAAATAAGTCAAAATATTGTTTATTTTTCAAAAAGTTTTTAAAAGTAAAGAATTTTTTTAATTTATTTTAAAGAAAAAGAAAAGTTATGTTAGACCCTCCCCACACCTATCTCATGCATTGTCCTCAATGTATGAATTAATGCATAGATGCATGAAAAAGAAGAAAGGGAAGGAAAATTGTTACCTTAAGGTGGTGGTTCCGGTGGTGGTCTGATTGGTCCACGAAACATGGCCCAATCAACTTTTCTTGGGTCTCGGAGGAACCCACCAGAAATATTTTTAATATAACCCACTAAAAAGATAAATCCATGAAGGATTTTTATTAAATATTTAACCCCATCTAATTTCCAAATTTTATAACTAATTTCGGAGTCAAATTTGTCAACCACCTCGTCCCAGAATGGAGTATGAAATGATAGAATGTTTGACTTGGACTCAGGAAGGACAGGAACTAATACCGACTCAGGAAGGTGACTTAAAAAGTAAAGGTTCAGGAGTCGAACTAGGTTCAGAAATTGGGTCCAAGTCAAGAAATTGAAACTCAAGTTCACATGTATTTTCTAGCAATGGGATGTGACCTAATGTTGGTGATTCCAGTTTAGGAATGATAGGTGGAGGAATCAACACTGACTCTAAAATATTACTCAAATCTGGTAACAAAACAGGAGTCAGTATTGATTCGAAAATTTGAACTGGATCACATATTTGAAAATCTAGGTCACACTTCTCATTGAGTTCAATATCAAAAAATTGAGAACTTGCCAATTTGTCAATAGGATTTTCAAAATTGTATAATTGGTGAAGTTCAATATGATCCTCAAAGATGGGGGATTCAATTTCATGATGAATAGGCACAGGATCCAACGTTGACTCGGGGAAAAGATTGAAATCAGGTGAAGATACCGGAGTCATAATCGAATCAGGAAGTAGAATTGAATCACTAAGTTGGGGTTCAGGATCATATTCATTTTCAAGTTCTATTTCAGGAAAAGGAAAACTTGCCAAACTGTCAATATCTTTTTCAAAATTTTGAGTTTGGGCAAGTTCAAATGGTTGTTCTGAAATGGAATCTTGATTTCCAAAACAACATGACTCATTGGCTCTAACAGACTGGTTAGTGACATCAGGACGGTGGGAACGTAGAGATTCGACCATCATATCTATGTCACGATTTCTAGCATTTTGAGCATGAGTCATAACTTCAAGCATCTTTTCATAATTGATGGATTCATTGTTTTGATGAAAAGATGAAGTGTTGTCTTGGAAGTGGTAGTGAAATTGTGAGTCCATCAGATTTTGTGATTTGTGTTTGGACTCACGCATACTCATTTCCAAAATCGATAGTTTTCTATTTTGGACTGGTGGATCTGAGTATGAATCTGGAAAATATTGTGGACTAGGTGGAGAAGGAGGACACGGTGGTTGGAAATTATGCTCGGGGGAGGTGAATCCCCACTGACTCGGTGAAGAGTTGAAATCATTATGAAAATTATAGTTATTAGATTGGGGGTATGGGTTATATTGATTCGGATAAGACCAATCCGGCACACTAGGTTGGTCAAAGTTATGATATGCCGGGTTGGTAATATCCGAAAATGAAGTCAGTGTGTAATATGGATTATTATTGAAGTTGAAAAAATTATTATTATTATAAGCCATATCACACAATGGAATACAAACAAAAACAAACAAAGAAGCAAACAAATAAAAAAAAATTTCTAACTAGGTTAGGGTAGACCTATGACCTAGACGACTCTTAACTGATTAGACTGTCCACAGGAGGTCAAATGTAGACTTTGACCACAAGATAATCAGCCAGGTCAGGGCAAGGTTGGTGGGAGGTTTTCCGTCAAAGACGTTCCTTAATTAAATAACCACCAACCTTCGGGCTTTCGGCCCTCAATCCCTTTCCTAGACACTGATTTTGCAGGAGTCAGATTCCAACATTTTTCCCCCTTAGGATAATCTCCTAATTGAGTCCGAGATGTCCCTAGGGCCAACGTCTACTCTTTTTTAGTTAGGCTTGGGTTAGTGAGTGCTTGGAATATGATTTTTGGGCTAAGGAAGGGTGATTAAATCCCCACCTTATCTTGTTATGGGTTAGTGCCCTAATTTGATTGAGGCTAAACCTGAACACAAATTACAGAATATTAGATTTAAGAATAAAAAATGTGCAAGTGCCCAATTCTTCCGCTATAGCAAGTGGCTATGCGGGTCGTGATCCACAAGGAGGGTTTGCGATGGAAGCGTTTACAGTTTAATTGAAATCGTTATAAAAGCCAAACGAGAGTTCTTCTCTATTCTTAAAGTTAAGAAAAAGAAAAAGAAAGTTAATGGTTAAAGTTAAGAAGAAAGCGAGAGATGAAGAAGGTGGAAATCAGAAAACGATGAAAAGCGACTATGTACAATGAAGTGGAAAGAAGAATGAACATGATTTGGAAGAAGTGGTTGGTGATCTAAACTAAGAAAGAAAAGAAAGAAAGTAAAGAAAAGTGAAGCGATACTTACCTAGGTTGATTCATGACTTACTTGGAAACCTTTTTGCAAGTTCTACCTTTTTGCTTCGGAGGCGTTCAACGCATAGATCATAAACTCGAGCTCGGTCCCCGTGCACATTATATCGTCAAGCATAAGAAGAACGAAGTGATGCGGAGCTTGGAAGAGGAGAACGTCTTCATGAACTATCGCTGGCTCTCACGTAGCTTAGTTAGACTTGCTTTAGAATTCGCTTGTAACTCAACAACAACAACCAAGGTAAAGTAGAAGAGGAAGAGGAAAGCAAAACAAATGTAAAGTAAAGCAGAATAGAAAATAAACAAAGCATTTACCTTTATTACTTGCGAGACAATGAAAGAAAGGAGTAGGGTACATCGTCGGTGTCACTCTCAACATCAGCCCCTCTCTCTTACTTACATGAATCTTCTTCTACCCTAAGTTACATACAAATTACATAACAAGAAAAGAAGAAAACCTAAACTACAAAGAATTAAAACTAGGCTAAATCCTAATCTGCCTTCACGTCCAATTTTCAGCGCAGATAATGGCCTTTTATAGGCATAAACCCAACAACCAGAATCCCGGGGAGGTCGGGGGAGTTCACGCTCCCCCTAACTCCCCAAGATTGCCGCGGAAACGCGGCCCAAGCCGCGTTTTCGCGGCCAGGGTGTGGCCAGATGGCCACACCCTGTTGGTGGGTCTCTCCGGGGTTTCTTCTGGCTTTATCCTTTGTTGGTTTTGTCGTTTGAGCTCCGGATTCTGACGAAATGGCCTTGAATTCTAGCTTTAACCGATCGATTCTGAGAGGATTCTTCTCAACCGGTTCAACCTCTTGATTTTTTCCTGATTTTATGTGTACGAATTAACTCTGATTTAATTCAGAATTCTGGTGGGCTTTTGGGCTCATTTCTCTTCATCTCCTTAAGGATTGGGCCTGCAAATAAATTAAACAAATAATTAGGACAATGCAGGCTTTTATTCTAAAATAAGTATGGAAATGTTACATTAAATATGCAACATTAGCAACCAATCATGAATCAATAGACAAGTTTCTGGAAACTGAAACTAGTCGACTAGAGGGAAGGTATAAGTCTATTACAACATCTATTAGTCGACTAGGAAGACTGTTAAGTCGACTAATAATGCAAACAGAGAGTTGGTATATTTCAGGACAAAAAACTAGTCGACTAGGAAAATTTACAAGTCGACTATACCATGTATAAGTCGACTATAAAAGAGTATAAGTCGACTAATAGGCTATGATGTGTGTGTGTTTCAAGGCTTTTAACATGCTATCAATAATTACAATACACATCATTATCAACTCTCTTTGGGAAGTCTTGATCATGTAGAACTCTTGAATAGACTTGTGATAGAGCTCCAAATGTATCATCAAAAGTAAGTTCCAACATTCTCCCCCTTTTTGATGATGACACTTTGTGTGCACAAATGCTCCCCCTGCAGAAAATAAGTTATATATTTTCCCCCTGTAGAAAATGGGTTATAACAAATATAGAAACACTTGTGTTCTCCCCCTACAATAAATATATCATAACATGTATATATATGATAAATATTTGAAGTATTGTTCTTATCAAACTTCTTATATGGTACCTGAAAGATAAACGTTAGATGGTACCAACCATAAGAGTAAAGTATTAACCTTTAGGAGACCAAACCCAATTTGAATTTGGTTTCTATCTGTTAGTATACACATAATTGCATGAATCACATATATCATGTATGTATGATGCAATATAAGTATTTTTATCAACAATGCTTAAGTTTTTAGGAATCCATATAAACTTGTTCTTAATTCTTTTTGAAATAATATCAGAGTTTCTTTTCACAAAGAATTATATGGATTATTAACATATGAAGATTTTTCAAAAAATCCAAGACCATAATGATTATATGACATCTTTTGATATGATAATAAATCATTCAACTTTTCTTTTCCTAGATTAAACTTAGTCACATTTTTCAAAATCTCTTCATATTTCATTTTGAAAACTGACATGTCTTTATCTAACACAAAAATTCTTTCATTTAAAGACATAGTTTCCTTTTTAAGCAAAATATTTTCTTTTATTAAATTCTCATTATCCTTTTTCAATGATGATATCACTTTTTTAAAATCATCTTTTTGAGAATTTATAGAAGAAACTTGAGAGACATAACATGAATTTTCTTTGAAAAGTTTTTCATTTTCCTTTAATAAAACTTTATTCTTTATTTTTTCATTCTTTAGATCATTGAATAATTCATGAAATGCATTTAAAAGTTCAGTAAATTGTACCTCATCTTCTTCTAACGCCATGTAACAGATGTTGGCATGTTCAGTGGCTTCTTCATTGTCAGAGGAAGAGGAATCACTGTTCTCCCATGATGCTTGGTAGTCTTTCTTCTTTCTGAACTTTTTGCTCTTAAATTTACCTTTGTTTTTGAGCAATGGGCAATCCTTCTTCATATGACCTATTTTATTGCAATTAAAATATTTAAACTTACTTTGCTTCAAGAATTTTCTGAACTTTCTTGAAAGCATTGTCATCTCCTCTTCATCGTTATCTGAATTGTCCGTGTCGGAAGATGCATGGAAGGCAAGTTCTTTCTTCTTTGAGAGAGATTGTTGTTCATCCTTCTTTCTGTCTTCGAGTTGCACTTCATATGCCATTAGATTACCAATAAGGTTTTCTAACGACATTGTTGAGAGATCATTCGCTTCTTCTATTGCAGTTGTCTTCTTCTCCAAATTTGGTGTGAGTGCACGAAGGATCTTGCGAACTTTTTCGACTTGGGTGTATTCCTTTCGAAGGAATGCTAAGGAATTGGTTATGTCGGTAAATCTTGTAACCATTTCTGAGATGGTTTCATTCTCCTTCATTTTGAATAGTTCAAACCTGTGGACAAGAACAGAAATTTTAGATTCCTTAACTTTATTTGTGCCTTCATGTGTTACCTGTAGAGTGTGCCATATTTAATTTGTAGAAGTGACTGTTGACACACAGTTGAATTCTTCTTTGGTTAAGGCACAGAATAAAGCATTCATCGCTTTAGCATCAAGGTTCGTATTCTTCTTTTGACCATCACTCCAAGCTTGTAGTTGGCTGTCGGTTTGGTGTACGCTGCTTCTACAATGTTTCAAAATTCATAGTTGAGCGATTGTAAGTAGATCTTCATTCTACACTTTCAATAGTTGTAGTTGGATCCGTCAAATAGCAGTGAACGTTGTGTAGAATGTCCTTCTTTGAATTGTGACGAAGGGAACTCCGTTGCCATCCTTGTACGTTGTTGACTGGATATGCAGGGCTTGTATGCCGGGCCGGGCTGTGATACCAATTGTTGGTCCCGAGATGATGCCACATGTGGATCTAAAATACAATGTCAACACTCACACAAGGATATTAGTGTTAAAGAAATAAACGTACTTGCAATAAAGGAAAATAAATCACAGAAAAGTTAAGCAAACGCAAACACGAGTGATTTATCCTGGTTCGGTCCTCGTGACCTACATCCAGTCCCCAAGCCACCCGCTTAAGATTTTCCTTAATCCTTTGACTTTGTACACCCAAAATTAACACCTTGTATCCCACTTGACAAATCCCCTTTGCCAAATGTATACAACCCTTCTTATAACCAAGAAGACCACAACACCTTATACAACATCTCTTCTACACCAAGAAGACACTCTTGTACAATGCTTCCTTTAAGTGATTACAAACTTTCTTATAAGCCTTGATTCAGTATGTGATCGTGGACAAGGGCTATTATAGGTTGACTTTCAGAAATCTTCGCTTTGGAGTAGGAATTTGGCGAAGAAACAGAAAGTGGAAAAACAGTTTTCAGAGAACCAGAATTTTGGCAGAGTTTTGGTCAGAAAACTACTGATTTGAATTAGTATTTTTAACCTAAGATAACAACCCTATTTATAGCTGAACTCTATGGTTAGTTGGGGTAGTTTCAGGTCTATTTTGAATATTTAAACGTTGGATAGCGTTGAAGGAAACACCAGAACACAGAAACTGTCCAACAGTCAGAAACTACCATTAATCGACTTGAGATATGGGTTAGTCAACTAGGGTAGGCAAATTTCTCAAGATTAGTCGACTAGTATTGGGACCAAGTCGACTAGGTCAATTTTGAATCAATAGACAAGTTTCTGGAAACTGAAACTAGTCGACCAGAGGGAAGGTATAAGTCGACTACAACATCTATTAGTCGACTAGGAAGACTGTTAAGTCGACTAATAATGCAAACAGAGAGTTGGTATATTTCAGGACAAAAAGCTAGTCGACTAGGAAAATTTACAAGTCGACTATACCAAGTATAAGTCGACTATAAAAGAGTATAAGTCGACTAATAGGCAATGATGTGCGTGTGTGTTTCAAGGCTTTTAACATGCTATCAGTAATTACAATACACATCATTATCAACTCTCTTTGAGAAGTCTTGATCATGTTGAACTCTTGAATAGACTTGTGATAGAGCTCCAAATGTATGGCTTCACAAATGTATCATCAAAAGTAAGTTCCAAAGGGACCTAAACGCAAGACTCAGTGAAGCCCAGGTCCAACCTCAGAGACGCGAGGCTCACATGAAATCCGCGTCTGAACGCCCCCATTTAGAAAAATTCTCTAAGTGTCAGGATCAAATGCAAGGCTCAACGAAGCCTGCGTTTAACAAGCAGATACAGATTCAATCCGATGAAGTGAAGACCCAGAGGTCGTCAAACCCGTGTCTTGCCTACCAGTGCAAGAGCCGCGTCTGGATGTCAAAAACACGGGCGTAAGCCTCACGTTAGCGATTCAGTTCAGAAGAGACTTAAGAGTTAAGATAACTCTTCAAATCTCTTAATGGCTAAAACAAGGTCAAATGGTTCTTTACCTTAATGGGGGCCTCCTGCATGGAAGAGCCGCCCATTTGCACCTCTGGAGCGACAGCGTTCGTGGACAAAGCCACAGGCTTTGTTTTTGGAGCCATTTCGATCGTGAATTTTGTTTGAAAGATGAGAGAAGAAAGAAAAAAGCTCAGAGCTTTTCTTAAGTTCTGAAAGTCCTCAACGCAGGGCTTAGTGGAGAAGAAATTAGTCTAATGATGACTCTTAAAAGACTGATGTCTTTTATAGACACTGTAATCTACCGAGATACGCGGTGCATGTCTCGAGCCCAATCTCTGCCTGACGCTTGGCATTGTGCCTTGAACGTGAAAATCGCGTATTAAAGGAAAGGCATCTCCTCAGTTTCGCCCGACACGTGGCAATATCTCTCAGAACGCGAGTTTCTCGTTTAATAAGATCGCGTCTCTTTAAAGAAGGACCACGTCACCACCTTGAGGTCTGCGTTACTTACTTCAGCAAAATGGAGGATGTCAAAGACCTTGCGTCTTGGCAAAGAAGTAGGGTTGTATTTCTTCAATGAGAAGTCTGTGTTACTTCGATCAAGTTAGAACTGCGTCTCTACTTTGATAAGACTCGCGAGGTCTGTGTTTCCAAGGCAACACGACCTCTGTGTCTACAAGACTTGCGTTTAGTCTTTACTTCTGCAATCAGCTCAACAGTATATTGGCACAAGCAGATGAATGTTTACCCCTGGTTCAATAGTACACCAACAATCAGCTCAGAACATTAAGGAGATCTGGACTGCATATCCAGATAGTCATAATGATCATTTCTGGTGGCTTCAAAGAGTTTAATAGTACACTTATGGAGACTAAAATTCAGACAAGATCAAGCTCAAGATATCTCAGAAGATTGTTAGTCCAGTCTTGAGAGCATTGCTACTAAGAGAAAAGTCCAAAGTATTTCGAAACCTATCTCAGTCAACCACGGAGTTTTGAAAACTTTGGAGGGGTTCTGTAGATTGTCTAAAAATTACTGAAGACAAGTCATCAGAAAACATAGTCTATATTCCAAATGAGAGGTCAATTATAGCCACTCGTGTAAATGCCAAGGAGCAGAGCATGAAGCCCGCGCCTCTACATTAGTACAGTACCAAGACGTGAGGGTCAAAACCCGCGTCCTAGCTGCACTGTAATAACCAAGACGCGACTCAAAGCCCGTGTCCTTTTATCACTGCAATATCAAGACGAGAGGGTCGAAACCCACGTCTCGACATCACTGCAATCTCAAGACACAGTGCCTGAAGCCGCGTCTGGCAGAGTCGAAACTCGCGTTTAGCGGGTTCGGGTCGGCATCCAAAACGCGAGGCTCGAAGCCCGCATTTCGACTACAGAGAAACTCTGCGTCTTGGTTATAACTGCCCTCATTACTGGGTCAATTACTGCCCACGTAATGAGGGAAGTTAACCCCTATTATGGAGGATTTTTAGGGGACAGTTTTACTCCTGAAACTCCTATAAATAACTCAGTTTGCTTCTAAAGAGGGGTCGGAAGTTTTGAAAAATCAGAATCTTTAGCTGAGGAATACAAAAGAGTTCAACTCTTCTAACAACTTACTAAGCACAAGTGTGTTCTTGCCTCAAGTCTTTCTGAGATTTTATTAGACAGGAGCTATGCTACTCCGTCCATAGTCTGAAGAGAAGATTCCCAGAATATTGTGGCGTTCACCCGGTCAACAGAAAATAAGATTCACTTTCCACCCCTACATCAAGAGCCCAGAATTTAACAAAGAGAAGTTTTGAGTTTGAATATCTTCTCTCTTGTAATCAGAATTTTTAAGATTGTTGTAATTTTTTATTGATTCAAGAAAATTTAATTACGATCCCCTAAATTTTTCCCGGTCCAAACACATGCCCATTACCAAGGGAGAAGGAAGAGAAAACGAGCCCAAAGCCCTCCCAAATTCTGATTTAATTTAGAATTAAATTCAAATCAAGGATCAGGGCGGACTAGGGCAAATCAAAGAAGATAAAATCAGTTGAATAAGCAGTTAAAATAGATCTTCACAAATCAATTGGATAAAGCCAAAGATCAAAGGAGGTTTGGACAAGTCCAGGACCAAAATCTAAAAAATCCAGCAAGAGATAAAAGGAGATCGAGAAACCAGGGATCAGCACCCCCGAGTGTGGCTACCTGGCCACACCCAGGCCGTGAAAACACGGCCAAAGCCACGTTTTCGCGGCCAGTTGGTTAAGATATGGGGAGCGTTTTGCTCCCTTATCTTCTCACACTCTCCCCTTTTGGTTTTCGCTTATAAATACTGGGATTTCTTAGTATACGGGCTCAACGAAGCCTGCGTTTAACAAGCAGATACAGATTCAATCCGATGAAGTGAAGACCCAGAGGTCGTCAAACCCGTGTCTTGCCTACCAGTGCAAGAGCCGCGTCTGGATGTCAAAAACACGGGCGTAAGCCTCACGTTAGCGATTCAGTTCAGAAGAGACTTAAGAGTTAAGATAACTCTTCAAATCTCTTAATGGCTAAAACAAGGTCAAATGGTTCTTTACCTTAATGGGGGCCTCCTGCATGGAAGAGCCGCCCATTTGCACCTCTGGAGCGACAGCGTTCGTGGACAAAGCCACAGGTTTTGTTTTTGGAGCCATTTCGATCGTGAATTTTGTTTGAAAGATGAGAGAAGAAAGAAAAAAGCTCAGAGCTTTTCTTAAGTTCTGAAAGTCCTCAACGCAGGGCTTAGTGGAGAAGAAATTAGTCTAATGATGACTCTTAAAAGACTGATGTCTTTTATAGACACTGTAATCTACCGAGATACGCGGTGCATGTCTCGAGCCCAATCTCTGCCTGACGCTTGGCATTGTGCCTTGAACGTGAAAATCGCGTATTAAAGGAAAGGCATCTCCTCAGTTTCGCCCGACACGTGGCAATATCTCTCAGAACGCGAGTTTCTCGTTTAATAAGATCGCGTCTCTTTAAAGAAGGACCACGTCACCACCTTGAGGTCTGCGTTACTTACTTCAGCAAAATGGAGGATGTCAAAGACCTTGCGTCTTGGCAAAGAAGTAGGGTTGTATTTCTTCAATGAGAAGTCTGTGTTACTTCGATCAAGTTAGAACTGCGTCTCTACTTTGATAAGACTCGCGAGGTCTGCGTTTCCAAGGCAACACGACCTCTGTGTCTACAAGACTTGCGTTTAGTCTTTACTTCTGCAATCAGCTCAACAGTATATTGGCACAAGCAGATGAATGTTTACCCCTGGTTCAATAGTACACCAACAATCAGCTCAGAACATTAAGGAGATCTGGACTGCATATCCAGTAGTCATAATGATCATTTCTGGTGGCTTCAAAGAGTTTAATAGTACACTTATGGAGACTAAAATTCAGACAAGATCAAGCTCAAGATATCTCAGAAGATTGTTAGTCCAGTCTTGAGAGCATTGCTACTAAGAGAAAAGTCCAAAGTATTTCGAAACCTATCTCAGTCAACCACGGAGTTTTGAAAACTTTGGAGGGGTTCTGTAGACTGTCTAAAAATTACTGAAGACAAGTCATCAGAAAACATAGTCTATATTCCAAATGAGAGGTCAATTATAGCCACTCGTGTAAATGCCAAGGAGCAGAGCATGAAGCCCGCGCCTCTACATTAGTACAGTACCAAGACGTGAGGGTCAAAACCCGCGTCCTAGCTGCACTGTAATAACCAAGACGCGACTCAAAGCCCGTGTCCTTTTATCACTGCAATATCAAGACGAGAGGGTCGAAACCCACGTCTCGACATCACTGCAATCTCAAGACACAGTGCCTGAAGCCGCGTCTGGCAGAGTCGAAACTCGCGTTTAGCGGGTTCGGGTCGGCATCCAAAACGCGAGGCTCGAAGCCCGCATTTCGACTACAGAGAAACTCTGCGTCTTGGTTATAACTGCCCTCATTACTGGGTCAATTACTGCCCACGTAATGAGGGAAGTTAACCCCTATTATGGAGGATTTTTAGGGGACAGTTTTACTCCTGAAACTCCTATAAATAACTCAGTTTGCTTCTAAAGAGGGGTCGGAAGTTTTGAAAAATCAGAATCTTTAGCTGAGGAATACAAAAGAGTTCAACTCTTCTAACAACTTACTAAGCACAAGTGTGTTCTTGCCTCAAGTCTTTCTGAGATTTTATTAGACAGGAGCTATGCTACTCCGTCCATAGTCTGAAGAGAAGATTCCCAGAATATTGTGGCGTTCACCCGGTCAACAGAAAATAAGATTCACTTTCCACCCCTACATCAAGAGCCCAGAATTTAACAAAGAGAAGTTTTGAGTTTGAATATCTTCTCTCTTGTAATCAGAATTTTTAAGATTGTTGTAATTTTTTATTGATTCAAGAAAATTTAATTACGATCCCCTAAATTTTTCCCGGTCCAAACACATGCCCATTACCAAGGGAGAAGGAAGAGAAAACGAGCCCAAAGCCCTCCCAAATTCTGATTTAATTTAGAATTAAATTCAAATCAAGGATCAGGGCGGACTAGGGCAAATCAAAGAAGATAAAATCAGTTGAATAAGCAGTTAAAATAGATCTTCACAAATCAATTGGATAAAGCCAAAGATCAAAGGAGGTTTGGACAAGTCCAGGACCAAAATCTAAAAAATCTAGCAAGAGATAAAAGGAGATCGAGAAACCAGGGATCAGCACCCCCGAGTGTGGCTACCTGGCCACACCCAGGCCGTGAAAACACGGCCAAAGCCACGTTTTCGCGGCCAGTTGGTTAAGATATGGGGAGCGTTTTGCTCCCTTATCTTCTCACACTCTCCCCTTTTGGTTTTCGCTTATAAATACTGGGATTTCTTAGTATACAGGGAGCGATTAGGCAGAGAAAGATTCTTAGGCTAGTTTTCATTCCAGGTTAGTGTAGGTTTTTATTTTTCTTTTCATGTAACTTTTATTTTCTTATTTTTATTTTCTTCTTCTCTTTTCTACTTTTCCTCTTTTTGTTTTTGATAAGTATCCAAGCGATCTAGTAGCATCGGTATAGCCTTGTTGTGTGTTTGCCACCGATATTTCATGATGATGATCTCCTCCTCAAAATTTTATATCATTTCATTCTTGTTCATCTTGATGATGTAATGTGAATGGGGGCTGAGCTCGATCTTATGGATTATTTGTTGATCGCCTCCAAAGAAAGGTAAACATGCCAACAATCCAAGATGAGTCATCAACCGGAAGAGGTAGGTAAGTTCTTTTAGTTTTTCTTTCTTTCTTTTAATCCTTTAGTTCAGATCACTACCATCTCCCAACTCTTTTATTCACTCTTTTTAATTTTCTTGTATAAAATCATTTTCTGTTTTCTCTACCTTCTCAATCTACCACTTTCTCCACAAATTAACATAACTTATTTTCCTTTTCTTTTAAAGAACAAGAGAAGAACTTTAATAATCTTAAGTAACTTAAAAGAGAACTTGCAAAATGCTTCCATCGCTAGTCCCTCCTTATGGATCACGACCCGCATAGCCACTAGCTATAGTGGTAGCATTGAGTACCTTGCAATGCCTATTATCAATTCTGAGATTTTGTATTTTCTGTGTGTACGTTCCAACTCAATCAAATTTTGGCGCCGTTGCCGGGGAGAGATGGTAAGTAACTGTTTTTTTGTTTACTTTATAGATTGACTTTCTTCTCTATTCTTGGTGTACAGATTTAATAACAAGGAAATTTTTGTTGCAGTGGACATATAAATGGCCCTAGATTCTGCTCAAGAAAGCAGAGCCCAGTAGTCTTCAGATTTACTGCATTCCTGTGACAATCTGAGTGAATTACTAACCTATATTTTTTGCAAGTTGGCTGAATTGTAAAATTTAAATATCTGTAGTTATTTATTTTCTTATTTGACTCACTGTACATACATTTCTAATTCAACAGTAAAATATTGATTGTAAATGCTAAAAATGGTTTAGACTTTGCATTTAGGCACGTGTCTATTTTGTTACATTTTCTATTTACTGTTGAAGTGTACTGGAGCCAAGGTATGTGTGCATAGCATTTAGTATAAGGTTAATTCTTGTATGAAATATTGCTTGAGTGTTACTTTTTCTATTTACTTGTATACTGCACTAAACCGAATTAAGGGCTTGTCCTATAAACAAGATAAGGTGGGGAAGTCATTATCCTCATTTAGCCCACAAATAATCTCCTCACTCACAAACCCAAGCCTAACTAAAACTGAGCAGATATTGGCACTAGGGATATCTCGGACTCAAATAAGAGACTGACCTAAGCGGGAAGTTGATTAGAATTTGACTCTTGCCAAATCGGTGTCAAAGGTTGTGGATTAATGAGGAGAAACCTCAATGAACAGTAGTTTGGCATAATTAGGCCCGCTGCTTAGACACGGATACCTCCCACTGATCTTGCCTCAAGCTGGCCGATTAACTTGTAGTCAGATTCTGTAATATACCCCCCGTGGACAGTCTAACCAGCTAGGAGTCTTCTAGGTCTAAAGTATACCCTAACTTAGGTTAGATTTTTTATTTTATTTGTTTATTTATTTATTTGTTTTTCTTTGTTTGTTTTTGACATTTTGTAACGCCCAGATCCTGCGGGTAAGGAGACATTACTGCGACGTATATACGCAGGTCAGAAATACCCTCACGTATATACGTTAAGCATCAGTACAGGCAAGAATCAGAGTACGAAAGCATGTGATGCATTATACATTCCAACATATGAGTACAATTACAAAGTTATTACAAGATGTGACACAATATTACAAGAATATTACATCGTCGATAGGCGCAATTGCGAGAATACAAGGAAATGTACAAGTATGAATAGTACAAGGGGCGCTCATGAGTTATAACAGGAAAACTCTAGAGCCGAGCAGGGGGCCTGGAAGGATGGGGCTTCAGACGGTCTGCTGGGGATCCACGCTTCAGCTGCGCCACCCAATCAGCAACTGGGAGAATCCACACGCTTCAAGCTTCAAGACCTGGACATGAGGATCAGAGGAGTCAGAACTCTCCGGCGAGTGGTGATGCGAAAGCCAGATGGCGTTCTGAGATAAGCACACATGTTTCGATAAATCCGAATCATAAACATGTATTGAAAACCGTGTTGTGGGCATAAGCATGCGGAGCAAGTAGATATACAACAATTGATATCAAGCAGGGAATACTCATAGTATGATAAGATAAGAGCAGGAAACAGGTGGAGTAGAATACAAGTGGAAAGACAGGATATTAACAGGTACAGTATAATAATCATAAATTCGAAAATCCAAAGTAAAACCCGATACAAACAAACATGGCAAAGCATACAACGGATCCATAGCTGGCATCTTTTATTATTATTATTACTCGTCTTACCCAGATGTCTAGATATGTTAACTAGCGTCCCAGCACACATATATCCACATCTGAGTAAAGTAAGATTGTTATTGAAAACCAACGGGGGTATCAACGAACAATGTTTATAGTGGGTCCCATACATGTCCGGGACCACGGTCCAGGACGTTGTTGCTGGTGCTCGGAACCAGCCGCAAGGCGTACAGGAGGGTCTTATAGAATGCCCTTATCAAGATGGTATCAGGAAGGAGGGAACCAGCACCCCCCTCCGTCGCTTGGAGGCCCACAGGTCTGACCGAAAAATTTAGTTGCACAACATACCTTCGGCCACTGTAAACACGAACATATATTGATGCCGCAAGTTTTTCCCAATCCGATGTAAGTTGTTTCTTTTTATGATTTATTATGTAATTATCAATTTACAGGAATAACAGGTACAAGACATGATCAGGAATTCAGGAGTACATGAGTACTGTAGATTCAGATCACTGTATATATATACAGGATAACAAGTACAAGATTTAAGTCACTGTATGTAATACAGGATAACAAGCATAGTATTCCCGTAAATGTGATAATCACAGGTCAAATATTAATATGTCAGGAGGCAGGTGATAAGTCATGTTATAATAAGGAACAAAGGCCAAGTAGTAGCTGTCGGGTGTCAGGTGTTAACATGACATGAGGTGATATCAGGCAGGTAATAAGGGATAACATAGTATATGTTAGCACATCAAGTGAAAGCATGTCAAGCGATACAGGAAAACCGTACTGATACAAAGGATCGGTACAAATACCAAAAAAAATCATGCATTTTCAAGAAAAACAGTATAAGCTAGATTTCAAACTCTTCACAACCATTACTAGAAGAATCGGTAAACTGGCGGGCAAGTAATTCAGTAAGCAAGTGAATATCCAAGCGGAGCTAAGTTGGGCTGAAGCGAAGCTAATGTATAACACTAAATACTATCAGGCTTGGCGAGGTTACCGCTCGCAGTGTAGCTAGACACACATGTCGCAGTAAGCGTATGAACGCTATACTTTCGCTCACGGCGAAGCCAAGCTCACGGGGTAACGACGCTCGGACGGAGCAAGCAGTAAAGTGTTGACGTTAGGTCCGCCTACCAGACATAGCATAGAGAAAGTCCAGAGGACTTTAAACCTCAAAGGTTGTACCCAGAGGTTAGATCCGAAGGCAAGAGTACCTGCAAAAAGTGTTAGTTCCAAATAGCACAAATCGTGAATAATACAAGTCGACCCGATGAAAGGGGGAATCAAAAGGAAAGCGAGAACACTCACCTAAGTCTTCAGAAAACATAGTAAAATTTCTGATCTCCGAAATTCAGGAAACCAACGCGTAACGCATTCCAATAAAAAGGAGGAGAGAGACTGAAGACGCGGGAGTTGCGTCGCGTAGAGGCCACAAATGCGGGTTCGAGACCCGCGTTTAAGCTAGGACACGAGAAGAACGCAAACACGGGCGTGAGCTCTATGTCACGTTGTTACAAGAAAGCAAAGGTCGCGTTATACAAATATTAAGAACACGAAGATCGTGTCAAGGAATTGCTTGGACGCAAGGGGTGAGCTCCGCGTCCAGTAATTGAACTCAAGAGAGAGACAGGGAGATAAGGGAGACACACAGGGGTGAGGGTGAGACGCAGGAGTGAGAGAGAGACAGTACAGGAAAAAAGGAAGAGAGATGCAAGGATGAAAGGGAGAGAGACGCAATGAAGGGAGAAAAACAGAGAAGGAAAGAAAAAAGGAAAGGAAAGGAAAAGGAAAGGAAAGAAAGAAAGATGGAAAGGAAAGAAAAGAAAGAAGAAAGGAGGGGGAGGATGGCCGGCTGTGGCCGGCCAGGCCTCGCCGGAGGTGGCCGGTGGCCAACGGCCGGCCGCCATGGGGGCAGCCCAAACCCAAGCCAAGGGGTGCAAGTCTAGTTAAATTTGAAATTTTAGAGTTTTGAAAACGGTGTTTCAGAGAGCGACGAGTAGGTCCGTTGAAAAGAGCATGCCGAGGAGAGGAAGATGGTGTGGTTGGTGGTGACCAAGGTGGTGTAGGTGGTGGTGAAAATGGTGGTGAAGTTTGATGGTAATGGGTTGTTTTCTTGATGAAGAAGGAGGTGATGTTGGTGGTTGGAGTTGGTGTTGGATTTATGGTTGTTGTTGTTGTAATGGAGAATGAGATGGAGGAGAGAAAGGTGGTGGAAATGGTGGTGGATAAGGTGGAGGAGGTGGAGAGGGTGGCCGGCCAAAGAGGCTGCATTTGCTGCTACTGTTGGCTGGAAATGGAGAAGGAAAAGAAAAAATGAAAGAGAGAGAAAGAAAGGTGGGTATATATAAAGGAGGGGTTTTGATTATTACAAGTTTGCCATCCCCACTAAAGAGAGTTGCGTCTCATTTGAAAAAAGAGACCCACATCTCATTTAAGTGAGAGCCGTGTCTGGGCAAAAGAGAGCCAGACGCGGAGATAAGATCTGCGTCCAGTAACGCGAGAGTTACGTTAGACAGAAAAGACAAAAAGTCATAATGACTTGATTGAAGTTGATCTTAAGTGTATTAAATGCAGAACGGAAACGAATCTCTGCATTAAAGATCAGATATACATCTGGTGATCCTCACGTCTAAGGAGGAGAGAGAAAAATGGGAAAAAGATATAAATACAATATCTGGGTAAAATTCCGGTATCAGGGAAACACCGAAAACTCTGGGAAAGCCCGAAAAATGAAGTAACTCAGAAAGCTTTCCAAAAATTCTCAAAAATAATAAATATTATTTTAAGATGTTTAGTGAAATCAATTTTTAAAAATTCAATCTCATTTTCAAAATAAAAACCCTGAAGTCAACCATCGATACTAGTCTACACTGGGTCGGCCAGATTTTGATAAAATCTAAAAATCTCAAAAAATGCATGAAAGGAGAAAATATAATTTAAAGAAGTAATATGAAAGAGAAATGCAAAATTTTGATTCTAATTGTAAACTATAATTCTTAGAATCAACCAGCGATACTGGCCGACACCAAATCCAGTGAAATTTAGATAAATTCAGAAAAATCCCAGAAAAAGTATTTAGATAGAAAATATAATTTTAAGAAATAATGTGAAAGTCATTTCTAGAATTTTAACTCCATTTGTAAATTAAAAATTCGAGAATCGGTCAGCGGCACTGGTCGACACCGGTTTTGAAGATTTCCAATTTAATTAAGAAAAATTTAAGAAAATCATAGAAAATCTAAAATATTAGAAAACGATGTTTGAAATTAAAATCGGTCAAGTCAGAATAGCGAAAAGACCAAATCGAGCAATACTCCAAGATCGGGTTTCCGGTTCAGATTAGGGCTGACTCCGCGTCCAGGAATCCAGTTCCAAGGCAAAATGATTATATAAATAATTCATAACGCAAAACAAATACAGGAAATAAATCAAAAAATATGATCAAAAAATATGAATAGGCAACTAAGTACGTATTCCGGGAGCGGGGTGTTACACTCCATCCACCTTACAAAAATTTCGTCCTCGAAATTTCGATAAGGGGAAGATGGATACAAAAAGGATAGGAACGAGGATTATGCCAAATCAAGATATGAATAACTGTGGGCCGTTCTCCCAAATCGACTGAACGGTAAACTCAGGATTGAGACATCTCTGCACTTCTGCAGTATATATATATCCTCTGACGGTGCCATAATAATACTGATCTAATGTCTGCTGATAAAAGAACACTGCCAGAACTTCAAAAGACTAACCTATTCTGAATAATATAAAGTGAGATGACTTGGTGAGATAATCATTAATACTTTAATCAGACTGCGAACCAAGGCTGGTGAAATCCATAGAAATCTGTAGTGCTGAAATCTATAATATAATATAAAACCCTGCATGGCATGATGTTGTCCTTCAGCAGTAGAATTACTGATGTGCTGCATACATACTAATCCCCCAAGAATAGTCCAGAATAACCAAGGTAAAGAAAACCCTGATAATACTGAGTATGAATCAAAAAGATCAATAATTTAGAATTTCTGCATACTGGGCGTTGCTAACTTTGAAAGACGTAGCCAAGAATATAGAATAACCATGAAGAATCCTGAATACTGACTTCTGAATGATAACCCGACTGCAGACGAAACATGTAGAAGATATCTGGGCCCTGCAAGATTGGCCGAGTGGATAATTCATAAGGATCATGACGATAGCTCAGATATAGCGATAAAACCATGTTCAGCGAATCCATGAAAACACGCTAGGCGGAAGAAATTCGAGGAATGGGCTAGAGTGCTAAGCACTGAAGGGACTAGCCACGGACGAATCCAAGCCTAGGTGGGGCCATCGCATTACACAACTCAGACATTAAGCATTAGGGTTCAGCGAGCTAACGCTCTGCGAGGCTCGCACTTGGCAAAGCTCACGCAATGAAGCCAGCGTGTAACACAACACTAAATGCTAAGCACCAGGGTGCTGTGAAGTCCACACCCGGTTAGGTCCACGGGTGACTAGAACATGACCCTCGCTTGGTAAGGCTAGCGGAGCCTATGGTCCACCAAATCAAAAAAGGCTGCCAGAAGTTAGTGGCTCTGAGAACACGATCAAGAACTCATAATAACCAAAACCAGTCCCGAATGCTGCCTTCTGAATATAACCTGACGGCAGATCAGTTCTGAGAATACCTGAGTTCCATGAACATGGTCGAAGAAATCATGATCGCTATTGGAGTAATAAAAATGGAAAATACTATAACTCTGTCTGACAGAAGTTCTGAATCTGAAATACTGTTATACTGACACTTCTCATGTAATGATACAGTCTATCTGATTATATAAGTGATGACTACTCCACTTGCTATACTGGTCCCCCATGATGTATCCATAATTACAAGAATAAAATGCGAGGCCGAAGATCTATCCAATATAAGACAATGTGATGTACCAGAGTCAAGGAATGCCAGAACATAATGAGAGTGAACCACATCTGCCCTGCTGTTACCTCGCTAGTCTACGCATATCTTAAGTTGGCATAAGGATTACGAAAATCAGAATAGTAAAAATAAAAGAGATAGGAAGCATGAAATAGGGAGGTAGACACGGACGGACTAAGATTGGTGATGATAGTGCAATGAGAAAATATGATATAGAGAACTAGCCAACTCCTGGACATGATAAATGGGGATAATAGTTACTATCGGTACCCTCTGGATTCCTTTTCAGATATTGAGCATCCTTTTCTATTCTCACTCCATCAGTATTTTGACTTCCTCTTGAGTCAGAATATATGTTTGCCTCCTTCTACTATGTGCCCTAGTTCTTGATCTCTTTTGTGTCTAACTCTATGCTCGATGCTGGGGTGAAGCGAGATCATTCTGCCAGTAGGTCCTGGATTCCCTCCCAATGGTGATACTGGATGAGTTGATCTGATCTGTACGATGTTCTCTGCCTCCTTGAACGAACAGTTACTTTTCAACTAATCTCCGGACTCGTATATGACATAATTCATGACCTTTCTGGCGATTGCATTGTAGGTGCCCTGCTTCAAATAGTACCCACAAGTCATATGCTAAGGGCAAGGTTGGAGGGATGGCTTAGCTAGTGGGCATCCAGGGGCCTGTCTGAGTCTTCAACTTCCATCAACTGAGAGGGTCTCTTTGCCAACTTCATCTGCATCTCATCCTTATCTTTCTTCTCTGGGTCTGTTCTACTTCCCGAGCAATGGCAAAAAAAACTTGAGAATACTTCTAGGGCTGCTTGGGAATAAGAAACATCTTGATCCTCATCTTCAATTCTCACTAAAATATTACTTGCTCGGTTCTCCTTATCAGCCACCATGTATGACACCAACCGACTATGCCTTAGGAATCTTGTAGTGCACTTATTTACAATTCAACCTTCCACTGCAATTTGATAATTCACTCTTTTGTCTCGTTCTGAGATATCATGGAGAAGAATCTTCTCGTAGAAATCCTTTGAGAACTGGTCCCAAGTGATGGGCTTTTCCAGTCTCGCTACTTTCGCTAACCACCACATTCTGGCCACATATTTCAACTGAATCTTGGTCATTTCCACTTGGTTCTCGTCAGGGATCCGAGTTGCCTTCAAAAGATCTGTCATTTACCAACCACTGCTATGCATCCAGGACTTCTCCATGTCCAAAAAGATTGCTGGCTGTAATTTCTTGAAATCTGACATATTACCTGGCTTCTGTTCCCGGAGTGCAACCAATAATCTTTAGGCGGGATCTTCGTCTGTTCTTGTTAGTTTTTCATCATATTTTGCAGAAATTGTCTCAGATCAATACTTCCTCCATTGTGGACACCCTAAGAAGAACCAGACCCATTATGATTTTTCCATCTTTTCATGTCCGAGATGGTCCAAGAATAACAAGAAACTGAAGTATGAAAGGATGGGAGAACTTCAGAATTCAAGGGTAAGATTATAAAGAGAAAATGACTAACTTTGTACTTGTAGTTGGATTGTATGACCAGAACTCGTGCATTCCAGTTGCAAATTTCTTTACCATTAATTTGCTGACTGGCTGTACTGTGGATGTGAGAGCCTAGGCTCTGATATCGCCCTGTAACGCCCGATCCTGCGGGTACGAAGACGTTATTGCGACGTATATACGTAGGTCAGAAATACCCTCACGTATATACGTTAAGCATCAGTACAGGCAAGAATTAGAGTACGGAAGCACATGGTGCATTATACATTCTAATATATGAGTACATTATAAAGTTATCACCAGATGTGACACAATATTACAAGAATATTACATCGACGATAGGCGCAATTGCGAGAATATAAGAAAATGTACAAGTATGAACAGTACAAGGGGTGCTCATGAGTTATAACAGGAAAACTTTAGAGCCGAGCAGTAGGCCTGGAAGGATGGGGTTTCAGATGGTCTGCTGGGGATCCACGCTTCAGCTGCGCCACTCAATCAGCAATTGGGAGAATCCACACGCTTCAAGCTTCAAGATTTGGTCATGAGGATCCAGAGGAGTCAGAACTCTCCAGCGAGTGGTGATGCGAAAGCCAGATGGCGTGCTGAGTAAGCACACATGTATCGATAAATCTGAATCATAAACATGCATTGAAAATCGTGTCGTGGGCATAAGCATGCAGGAGCAAGTAGATATACAGCAATTGATATCAAGCAGAAAATACTCATAGTATGATAAGAGAAGAGCAGGAGACAAGTGGAATAGAATACAAGTGGAAAGGCAGGATATTAACATGTACAGTATAATAATCATAAAATCAAAAATCCAAAATAAAACCCGATACAAGCAAACAAGACTAAGCATACAACGGATCCATAGCTGACATATTTTATTATTATTTTTACTCGTCTTACCTAGATGTCTAAATATGTTAACTAGCGTCCCAGCACACATATATCCACATCTAAGTAAAGCAAGGTTGTTATTGGAAACCAACGGGGGTATTAACGAACAATGTTTACAGTGGGTCCCATACATGCCCGGGACCACGGTCCAGGACGTTACGTTGCTGGTGTTCGGAACCAGCCGCAAGGCGTACAGGAGGGTCTTATAGAATGCCTTTATCAAGATGGTACCAAGAAGGAGGAAGCCAGCACTCCCCTCGGTCGCCTGGAGGCCCACAGGTCAAACAAGAAATTTTAGTTGCACAACAATCTAAGGCCACTGTAAACACGAACATATATTGACAGCCGCAAGTTTCCCCCGACCAGATATAAGTTGTTCCTTTTTATGATTTATTATGTAATTATCAATTTACGGGAATAGCAGGTGCAAGACATAATCAGGAATTTAGGAGTACATGAGTACTGTAGATTCAGGTCACTGTATATATAATACAGGATAACAAGTTCAAGATTCAAGTCACTGCATGTAATACAGGATAACAAGTATATTATTCCCATAAATGTGATAATCACAGGTCAAATATTAATATGTCAGGAGGCGGGTGATAAGTCATGTTATAATAAGAAAAAAATGCCAAGTCGTAGCATGTCGGGTGTCAGGTGTTAACATGACATGAGGTGATATCAGGCAGGTTACAAGGGACAGCATAGTACATGTTAGCACATCAAGTGAAAGAATGTCAAGCGATACAGGAAAATTGTACTGATACAAAGGATCGGTACAAATACCAAAAAAATCATGCATTTTTTGGAAACATAGTATAGGCTAGATTTCAAACTCTTCACAATCATTAATAGAAGAATCGGAAAACTGGCGGGCAAGTAATTCAGTAAGCAAGTGAATATCCAAGCGGAGCTAAGTGGGGCTGGAGCGAAGCTAATGTATAACACTAAATACTATCAGGCTTGGCGATGTTACCGCTCGCAGCGTAGCTAGACACACGTGTTGCAGTAAGCGTATGAACGCTATATTTTCGCTCACGGCGAAGCCAAGCTCACGGGGTAACGACGCTCGGAGGGAGCAAGCGGTGAAGTGTTGACGCTAGGTCCGCCTACCAGGCGTAGCATAGAGAAAATCCAGAGGACTTTAAACCCAAAGGCTGTACCCAGAGGTTAGGCCCGAAGGCAAAAGTACCTGCAGAAAGTGTTAGTTCCAAACAACAAAAATCGTGAATAATACAAGTCAACCAGATGAAAGGGGGAGTCAAAAGGAAAGCGAGAACACTCGCCTCAGTCTTCAAAAAACATAGTGAAATCCCCGATCTCTGGAATCCAGGAAACCAACACGTAACGCGTTCCAATAAAAAGGAGGAGAGAGACTGAAGATGAGGAGTCGCGTCGCGTAGAGGCCACAAATGCGGGGTTCGTGACCCGCGTTTAAGCTAGGACACGAGAAGAACGCAGACGCGGGCGTGAGCTCTGCGTCGCTTTGTTACAAGAACGCGAAGGTCGCGTTATACAAATATTAAGAACGCGAAGATCACTTCAAGGAAATGCTTGGACACAGAGGGGTGAGCTCCGCGTCCAGCAATTGAACTCAAGAGAGAGACAGGGAGATAAAGGAGAGCATAGGGGTGAGGGTGAGACGCATGAGTGAGAGAGAGAGAGAGAGAGAGACAGTACAGGAAAAAAGGAAGAGAGATGCAAGGATGAAAGGGAGAGGGACGCAGTGAAGGGAGAAAAACAGAGAAGGAAAGAAAAAGGAAAGGAAAGGAAAAGAAAAGGAAAGAAAGAAAGAAGGAAAGGAAAGGAAAGAAAGAAGAAAGAAAGGGGGAGGATGGCCGGCTGTGGCCGGCTAGGCCTCGCCAGACGCCGGAGGTGGCCAGCGGCCAAGGGCCGACCGCCATGGGGGCAACCCAAACCCAAGCCAAGGGGTGCAAGTCTAGTTAAATTTGGAATTTCGGAGTTTTGAAAACGGTGTTTCGGAGAGCGACGAGTTGGTCCGTTGGAAAGAGCATGCCGAGAAGAGGAAGATGGCGTGGTTGGTGGTGACCAAGGTGGTGTAGGTGGTGGTGAAAATGGTGGTGAAGTTTGATGGTAATGGGTTGTTTTCTTGATGAAGAAGGAGGTGATGTTGGTGGTTGGAGTTGGTGTTGGATTTATGGTTGTTGTTGTAATGGAGGAGTAGATAGAAGAGAGAAAGGTGGTGGAAATGGTGGTGGAGAAGGTGGAGGAGGTGGAGAGGGTGCCGTCCAAAGAGGCTGCATTTGCTGCTGCTGTTGGCTGGAAATGGAGAAGGAATGAAAAAAATGAAAGAGAAAGAAAGAAAGGTGGGTATATATAAAGGAGGGGTTTTGATTATTACAAGTTTGCCATTCCCACTAAAGAGAGTTGCCCCTCTTTTGAAAAAAGAGACCCACAACTCATTTAAGTGAGAGCCACGTCTAGGCAAAAGAGAGGCAGACGTGGAGATGAGATCCGCGTCCAGTAACGCGAAAGTTGCGTTAGACAGAAAAGATAATAAGTCATAATGACTTGATTGAAGTTGATCTGAAGTGCATTAAATGCATAACGGAAACGAATCTCTGCACTAAAGACCAGATCTACGTCTGATGATCCTCAAGTCTGAGGAGGAGAGAGAAAAATGGGAAAAGATATAAATACAATATCTGGGTAAAATTTCGGTATCTGGGAAACACCGAAAACTCTAGAAAAACCCAAAAAATGAAGTAACTCAGAAAGCTTTTCAAAATTTTTAAAAAATAATAAATATTATTTTAAGATGTTTGGTGAAATCAATTTTTAGAAATTCAATCTCATTTTCAAAATAAAAATCCTAAAGTCAACCGTTGATACCGGTCTACACCGGGTCGGCCGGATTTTGATAAAATCTGAAAATCTCAGAAAATGTATGAAAGGAGAAAATATAATTCTAAGAAGTAATATAAAAATAGAATCCAAAATTTAATTCTAATTGTAAACTATAATTTCTGGAATCAACTAGCGATACTGGCCGACACCAAATCTAGTGAAATTTTGATAAATTCAGAAAAATCTCAGAAAAAGTATATGGATAGAAAATATGATTTTAAGAAATAATATGAAAGTTGTTTCTAGAATTTCAACTCCGTTTGTAAATTAAAAATCTGAGAATCGATCATCGGCACTGGTCGACACCGGTTTTGAAGATGATTTCCAATTTAATTAAGAAAAATTTTAAAAAATCATAAAAATCTAAAATATTAGAAAATAATGTTTGAAACTAAAATTACTCAAATCAGAATAGTAAAAAGACCAAATCGAGCAATACTCCAAGATCGGGTTTCCGGTTCAAATTAGGGCTGACTCCGAGTCCACGAATCCAGATCCAAGGCAAAACGATTATATAAATAATCCATAACACAAAACAAATACCGAAAGTAAATCAAAAAATACGATCAGAAAATATGAATACGCAACTAAGTACGTATTCCGGGAGCGGGGTGTTACACATTTCTTGTGTGATATGACTTATAACAATAATTTTTTCAATTTTAATGGTGATCGCCAAAAAGCATGCACAAGAATAAGTAAAAGAGTGATGGTCGATGTTACTGCTTTAGCGATTCTAGCATAATAGTGAAGTGGCTATATGGGTCGTATCCACCAGAAGGGAGAACGATGAAAGCTTGAATGTGGCTTCTTTGTTTGTGGTAAATATGTTCTTTGTCTCAAATAAAGAATTAAAAACAAAACAAGTGTTGTTTCAAAAATTGCTTAGATTGTTTTGGAGATTGAAAAAGTGATTTTTTGGTTTTTGCAAGGGTAAAAACGCATGGCTCACTTTCTACTAAATGCTCCCACAAATCTCTAATTTTTGAAGATGTAGCTTCACAATAGATCATAAGCAAGCATAAGCTTTATGCATAAGAACTATTCACGTTGGAGATCGAATGAAAGTTCTTACCTTCACTTAGCTTTACACGGCAAAACTTGAACATTCCCTTATCAAGATCCAATTGAAGGTAAGAATAAGGGAAGAAACAAGTGCACTATTGGTATCGGCAAAGATGAATATGGATATCTTTAACTTATGAAACAAGTAGTGTTTACAATCTATAAATCATCAAAAATGATTAAGCATTAAATATGAGAGTGGTGATACGTGTAAGTAAGTTAGAGTTAGAACCCTTGTCTGATGTCATAGCTCTTATTTGCATTAGGCTTGTTTGACACTATTGACCCATTTGGGTTATCAATCAAGTTATTAGAAATTAGTGGGTTAGTAGTTAGTTAGCCACGCAATGAAAAAGTTAGCTAGATATGAGTAAGAAAAATAAGAGAGAAGGAGTAAAGAAAAGAAGTTCTACACTAATGCAAGAAAGTAAAAGTAAGTAAAAACACCAAGTGATGGAAAGAAGGAGAAGTATTACTTGTATAAAATTGTCACCTTCAAATACAAATTGTACACACACTCTCTCTTTCACTCTAATGGCTAATCTATTACAAGAAACAAAGAGAAAAATAAGAAAACTAGAGAAAAGAAACTAGCATAACCCTTCTACTTTGGATATCCCTTTCTCTGTAAATCCCAGGAGGTATTTATAAGTGCAGGAGGAAAAGAACAAGGGGGACCAAACCTGGACCAAAGTTCTTGCTCAGAGGAGCAAGTACTATCATGAAAAAGTGGCCAAAGCCGTGTTTTCGTGGCATCTGTGGCCCTGCCAGGGCACCGTCGCCTGGCGTGATTTGATGCTCTATCCCCCTGTCAGTTGCACAGTCTGATTTCTTGATATCTGCATCCGATTTTGACAGACTAGCTCCCCAAGGTCGATGGCTATATGTGTAGGCTTTAAATCACCAAATAAATGGGATTTAGGTCTTCTTCTTCATTTCATGCCATGGACCTAGAAACATACAAGAGAAGTGTTATTAACAGAAATTAATATTGAATAAATGTGAAGATGTGGTATGAAATATGCATGTTTAGAGACTAATCACACCCATACACTTATCTTTTGTTCGTCCCAGAGCAAAACAGAAAATCAAAAAGCTATCTAATTTATTATACCATTTTTACAGGTTACGCGAATGCACTGAGCATGTGTAACAAACCTTTGAACCTCTAGGTTTTCCTTAGAGGAGGAGTATTGTCTCCTGAGGATTTTCAGCGGATTATACCCACAAAATCCACAAAAAGAATAAAAATATTAGTAGTTTTTTGAAAAAAATTTCTTAAAGTAGAAAAAGGCTTTTTAATCTCTTAAGTAAAAATAGCTAAATAATTATAAGCATTAGGTTAACCCTTATTAATCCTTCCTCTACTTTGGTCTTCATGCAAGAATATGGTCTTTTTATTAAGTTTACGAGAAATTATGTACTTCAAATTCATTCGTTTATTTTGCCTTAAGTAATATGCATTGTGTGAAGTGATGATTTACTTGAAATTTTTTGACTCAAACTTTAATGCCACAAAATTTATTAGTGTTTATTTATGTACTGCTTTCGCCTTTAATTTTCTTAGACTTTGTAATTTACTTGTGTAGCGAGTTTTTAACCGATGACTCCCAAATCAGGGGGTCTTAGAGCACAAGGTGAGAAAACACCCTTAAGGTTAAATATTCAAGTAAACTAAGCCACAAAACTAAGCTTTTTTCTTTTAAGGATGAATAATCATGCTTTTTGAGGCACAATTATTCAGCTTAATCGAGTTTATAACTATATGTAACGCCCCGATCCTGAGGGTATGGAGACGTTACTGTGACGTATATACGCAGGTCAGAAATACCCACACGTATATACGCTAAGCATCAGTACAGGCAAGAATCAGAGTACGGAAGCAAGTGGTGCATTATACATTCCAACACATGAGTACAATTACAAAGTTATCACCAGAGGTGATTCAATATTACATGAATATTACATCACTGATATGCGCAATTGCGAGATTACAAAGAGATATACAAGTATGAATAGTACAAAGACAGGCTCAGAGTCATAACAGGAAAACTCTAGAACCGAACAAGGGGGCCTGGAAGGATAGAGCTCTGAACGGTCTGCTGGAGATCCACGCTACCGCCGCGCCACTCTGATCAGCAACTGGGAGAATCCACACGCTCCAAGCTCCATGACCTGGACATGAGGATCCAGGGGAGTCAGATGAAACTCCCCAGGCGAGTAGTGATACAAATGCCAGATGGCGTGCTGAGATAAGTACAAGTGTATCGATAAAACCGAATCATAATCACGCATTGAAAACCGTGTCGTGAGCAGGAGCATGTATAAGCAGGTAGATATGTAACAAGTGCTATCAGGCAGGAAGTACTCATGGTATGACAAGATAAGAGCAGGTAAGGTGGTGAGAAGTAGAATAGATAGGACAACACCAGATATCTCCTAAATTAACATAAAACCGATAAAAACCGATAAAACCGAATAAAGCCGATTACAAGCAAAACCGATCGCACAAGCTTAGGTCACGGCTCCATGAGACTAGTACATCGAAGGAATAATCCAAACAAGGAAACCCTCATCTATATACCTTTATCTCATATCACCGTAATCCAAGCGCATACAACCCGAATTACAAAACAACACAACAAATTGTATATATTAGTCTTTTATTATAATTAGGGCCGTCTAAGTTTCAGGCTTCAGTATGTGTCCCATTCCACATACTTCCGCTTACAACTTATATAGCAAGTTATTTTGGAAACTGATAAAGTTCGATGAATCATGTTTCGGATGGGCCCCGTACATGCCCGGGACAACGGTTCAGGAGTATCCGGTGCTGAGCCGGAACGTACCGCTAGGTACCGGGACTTATGGACGCCCGAACAGGAATAGAGTATCGCAGATCCCATAGAAATAGGCCTAGGGCATGTGCATACTCGGCAGGAATAATCAGGAGTAGGGGTGCCAGCACACCCCACGGAATCCCTGGTGGCCGCCAGGTGATCCCTCAAGTATTTGGCCACGCGCGGCTTGATATGGCCACCATAAACATGATTAATCAGGGCCCATCAGTTTCCTCCAAACCAGGTGTAAGTTGCCTTATAATAATTTATCATGTACAGGTAGGAGATGGCCCTACAGATTCAAGAGGTGGCCCCCACAGATTCAAGAGGTGGCCCCCACCACGTATGTGGTGTGGCACTTTGTTCCGTGTGACACTTTGCTCTGAGGGGAATGGATTCTAGAGGTGGCCCCCACAGATTCAAGAGGTGGCCCCCACCACGTATGTGGTGTGGCACTTTGCTCCGTGTGGCACTTAGTTCCATTCAGGATAACAGGTCACTGTATATAATACAGGATAACAAGGCAGGATTCCCGTAAATATGATAATCACAAGGTCAAGTATATCATGCTGGATGTCAAGTGATAGCATGACAGGAGGGTGATATTGGCAGGTGACAATTCATGTCAAGAGATTGATATTAGTCCGATGGCAAGTCATGTCATAACAAGGGGTCTTGCCAAGTAATAGCATGTAAATTACAAGTATGAAATAATGGCATGTCAAGTGGTAACACATCAGGTAAATACATGGCATGTGATAGAGTAGTAGCTGAGCATAATCAAACGGAGCTGAGCAAGCTGGAGGCACAAACAGCAAACAGTATTTAACACTGGAGCGCCTGGCGAGGTTACCGGGACGACCCGACTTAAAGTGCGAGTGGAAAATCCGGCAGCAACTCGCCTAGACGAATCTAGTGGTAAAGCGCTGAACGCTGATCATGATAACCAGGCGGAGCCGAAGACCTGACGGTCCCAATCACTTCCCTTTTGAGACAGTGAGTGACCGGAGGCATGAAGAACCGAAAGACCTGTCGGTCCCAATCACTTCTCTTTCGAGACAGTGAGTGACCGGAGGCATGAAGAACGGAAAGACCTGTAATGTTAGTACCACATAATACAAGCATTCGTCACAGAGCAATACATGTCCAGATATTGGCACTCGGCCATACACAAATACAGGGACTCAGCCCAATACATGAAAACATGGAATAAAGTACATGTCGACCCGACGAAGCGGGGAAACCCAAATGGAGGCGAGAGCGAGAACACACGCCTAAGTCTTTAGAAGACATAGTGAAATCCTCGATCCGGAATCCAGGGAATCAACGCGTCAACGCGTTAAAGAAAAGTGATAGAGAGGAGGAAATCAAGAGAGAGAAAGGAAAGAGAGGGAGGAGAGAGAACGTGAGAGCTAGAGAGAGAGGTCCATATTCAAAGAAGTAATTAACCACAGCAGACAGCCAAAGTTAGTCGACTAGGGAGAGGCAAGTAGTCGACTTATAAAGGAGTTAGTCGACTATAGAGAAAGGGATAGTCGACTAATAAGGTCGCGTCTCGTAGAGCCGCGTCTTCAGGAAAAAGTTAGTCGACTATAGAGAAAGGGGTAGTCGACTAATAAGGCCGCGTTTCAAAGGGTCGCGTCTTCAGGAAAAAGTTAGTCGACTATAGAGAAAGGGGTAGTCGACTAATAAGGCCGCGTTTCAAAGGGTCGCGTCTTCAGGAAAAAGTTAGTCGACTATAGAGAAAGGGGTAGTCGACTAATAAGGCCGCGTTTCAAAGGGTCGCGTCTTCAAAAAAAGGGTTGCGTTTCAATGAGTTAGTCGACTAGGATAAGGGGGTAGTCGACTAATAAAGGGTTCAAGTCGACTAATGACTGGGTCAAGTCGACTAACAGAGTGCAAACAGAGAGCAGAACCTGACTTTTGAGGGTTTGTGTTTGTTGATTATCTTGCATGATATAAAAATTCAAGTATGAGAATAAGTTGTCCAACTCTTTGGCGAGGAAAACCACTCGCCTAAAAATGTTACTTTGAAGCCTTGTGCATCCGGAATAATCGTTGTCGTCAATTATCACCAAAACGATTACCGGAATAATCGCGAACGATTACCGGAATAATCTACGGCGATATTGTCGACGAAGAAGAGCACGGCCCCAATCCGAAAGGAGTGGCCGGCCTTCACAAGGGACGGAGGTTGATGGTGCAAGTATAGTTCAATTTGAAAGATTGGAGTTTTGAAAATAAGGTTTCGGAGAACGAAGCTATGGCTCGTCGGAAAGAGCACGACGAGGAGATGAAGACGGCGCGGTCGTTGGTGGCTAAGATGGAGTATGAGGTGGTGGAGATGGTGATGAAGCTATGGAGGTTAATGGGTCATTTGGGTGGAAAAGAAGAGGAAGAAGATGATGGTGGAGGTGGTGTTGTGGTTGAAATGGGGGAGGAGATGGAGGAGAATGAGGTGGAGGATTTGGTGAAGGAGTGGTGGAGGAGATGGTGGTGGAAATGGAGGAGTAGTGGCCGGCCAAGGGAGTGGGCTGCTGTTGGCCTCTCTGTTGGCTGCAAAAAGAAGAAGAGAGATGAAAGAGGGAGAAGGAGGGAGTGGTTATATAATGAAAGGAGATATAATATAATATTGTTGTTCTCTCTTTCCAAGACAAAAGAGAACGCACAAAAGGAAGTTGTCTCTCCTTCTCCAAACGCAGCCCTCCACCTGCATTTAGGCCAAAATGGGCCAAACGCGGGAATTAAAGCCGCGCCCAGGGAAAAAGCCAAAAAGCTGCGTTTAACAAAAGGACAAAAGTCATAATGACTTGATTGGAATTGATTAGCAGTGCATTAAATGCAGATAGAAATAGAATCTCCGCATTTAAGATCAGATCCGGGACTGAGGATTCTCGCGTCTGAGGAGGGAGAGAGAAAAATAAATAAATATAATATCTGGATAGATTCCGGTATTCGGGGAAAACACCGGAAACTCCAGAAAAGCCCGAAAAATGGTGTAACTCGGAAAGCTTCCCAAAAATTCTCAAAAATAATAAATATTATAAAAAGATTTTTGGTGAAATCGATTTTTAGAAATAAAATCCCATTTTCAAAATAAAAATCCTGAAGTCAATCGTCAATCTCGGTCTACACCGGATTGGCCAGATTTTGATAAAATCGGAAAATTCTTAGAAAAAGTATTTAGATAGAAAATATAAATTTTAAGAAGTTATGGGAAAGCCGTTTCTTGAAATTCAACTCCGTTTGTAAATTAAAAATCCGGGAATCGGTCAGCGGTACTGGTCGACACCGGTTTTGAAGACTTTCAACTTAATTCAGGAAAATTCCAGAAAATCATAGAAAATCTAAAATATTAGAAAATGATATTTAAAACTGAAATCGGTCAAATCGGAATAACGAAAACACCAAATCGAGCAATTCACTAGGATCGGGTCCTCGGTTCAGACTAGGGCTGACTCCGGGTCCGTGAATCCGGATCTAAGACAAAACGATCATATAAAGAATTCATAATACAAAACAAATACAGGAAGCAAATCGAAAAATACGATCGAAAAATCTGAATACGCAACTAAGTACGTATTCCGGGAGCGGGGTGTTACAATCCATCCACCTTACAAAAAATTGCGTCCTCGCAATTTCGATAAGGGGTAATTGAACACAAAGAGGTCAAGGATGGGAATTTATACCAATCAAGATATGAATCACTGCAGGTAGGGCTCCCCAAGTCGACTGAACAATAATCTGAATATAGACATCTTCTGCACTTCCTGCCGCATAAATCTTTAAACGATGCCAAATAATACTGACATAAATAAAGAAGACCAATAATTAAGAATCCCGAAGACCAGGCATCGATTACTCGGAAAAATATAGCCGAGAATGTATAAGAGTCGTAGAGAAATCCGGATACCGCCTTCTGAAAGATAACTTGATTGTTGATCAATCCTGAGAATACCCAAGCACCATAGAGTTGGCCGAAGAGATCATATAGAAGCTTCATTCAGAACCAGCCACAACCTCTCTAGTCTATTCATATCTTAAGTTGGTATAAAGGCTTCGAAAAACCAAAACAGGGGAAGGATGGAAGAGATTAGGAATCAAAGGAAGGATGATCAAGAATGAATAGATAACTCTGTACTTGTAGTTGGATTGTATAACCAGGACTCTTGTATTCCAGTTGCAAATTTCTTTACCATTAATTTGCCATCTGGACGTACTGAGGATGTGAGAAACTAGGCTCTGATACCATACTGTAACGCCCCGATCCTGAGGGTACGGAGACGTTACTGCGACGTATATACGTAGGTCAGAAATACCCTCACGTATATACTCTAAGCATCAGTACAGGCAAGAATCAGAGTACGGAAGCAAGTGGTGCATTATACATTCCAACACATGAGTACAATTACAAAGTTATCACCAGAGGTGATTCAATATTACATGAATATTACATCACTGATATGCGCAATTGCGAGATTACAAAGAGATATACAAGTATGAATAGTACAAAGACAGGCTCAGAGTCATAACAGGAAAACTCTAGAGCCGAACAAGGGGGCCTGGAAGGATAGAGCTCTGAACGGTCTGCTGGAGATCCACGCTACCGCCGCGCCACTCTGATCAGCAACTGGGAGAATCCACACGCTCCAAGCTCCATGACCTGGACATGAGGATCCAGGGGAGTCAGATGAAACTCCCCAGGCGAGTAGTGATACAAATGCCAGATGGCGTGCTGAGATAAGTACAAGTGTATCGATAAAACCGAATCATAATCACGCATTGAAAACCGTGTCGTGAGCAGGAGCATGTATAAGCAGGTAGATATGTAACAAGTGCTATCAGGCAGGAAGTACTCATGGTATGACAAGATAAGAGCAGGTAAGGTGGTGAGAAGTAGAATAGATAGGACAACACCAGATATCTCCTAAATTAACATAAAACCGATAAAAACCGATAAAACCGAATAAAGCCGATTACAAGCAAAACCGATCGCACAAGCTTAGGTCACGGCTCCATGAGACTAGTACATCGAAGGAATAATCCAAACAAGGAAACCCTCATCTATATACCTTTATCTCATATCACCCTAATCCAAGCGCATACAACCCGAATTACAAAACAACACAACAAATTGTATATATTAGTCTTTTATTATAATTAGGGCCGTCTAAGTTCCAGGTTTCAGTATGTGTCCCATTCCACATACTTCCGCTTACAACTTATATAGCAAGTTATTTTGGAAACTGATAAAGTTCGATGAATCATATTTCGGATGGGCCCCGTACATGCCCGGGACAACGGTTCAGGAGTATCCGGTGCTGAGCCAGAACTTACCGCTAGGTACCGGGACTTATGGACGCCCGAACAGGAATAGAGTATCGCAGATCTCATAGAAATAGGCCTAGGGCATGTGCATACTCGGCAGGAATAATCAGGAGTAGGGGTGCCAGCACACCCCACGGAATCCCTAGTGGCCGCCAGGTGATCCCTCAAGTATTTGGCCACGCGCGGCTCGATATGGCCACCATAAACATGATTAATCAGGGCCCATCAGTTTCCCCCAAACCAGGTGTAAGTTGCCTTATAATAATTTATCATGTACAGGTAGGAGATGGCCCTACAGATTCAAGAGGTGGCCCCCACAGATTCAAGAGGTGGCCCCCACCACGTATGTGGTGTGGCACTTTGTTCCGTGTGGCACTTTGCTCTGAGGGGAATGGATTCTAGAGGTGGCCCTCACAGATTCAAGAGGTGGCCCCCACCACGTATGTGGTGTGGCACTTTGCTCCGTGTGGCACTTAGTTCCATTCAGGATAACAGGTCACTGTATATAATACAGGATAACAAGGCAGGATTCCCGTAAATATGATAATCACAAGGTCAAGTATATCATGCTGGATGTCAAGTGATAGCATGACAGGAGGGTGATATTGGCAGGTGACAATTCATGTCAAGAGATTGATATTAGTCCGATGGCAAGTCATGTCATAACAAGGGGTCTTGCTAAGTAATAGCATGTAAATTACAAGTATGAAATAATGGCATGTCAAGTGGTAACACATCAGGTAAATACATGGCATGTGATAGAGTAGTAGCTGAGCATAATCAAACGGAGCTGAGCAAGCTGGAGACACAAACAGCAAACAGTATTTAACACTGGAGCGCCTGGCGAGGTTACCTGGACGACCCGACTTAAAGTGCGAGTGGAAAATCTGGCAGCAACTCGCCTAGACGAATCTAGTGGTAAAGCGCTGAACGCTGATCATGATAACCAGGCGGAGCCGAAGACCTGACGGTCCCAATCACTTTCCTTTCGAGACAGTGAGTGACCGGAGGCATGAAGAACGGAAAGACCTGTCGGTCCCAATCACTTCTCTTTCGAGACAGTGAGTGACCGGAGGCATGAAGAACGGAAAGACCTGTAATGTTAGTACCACATAATACAAGCATTCGTCACAGAGAAATACATGTCCAGATATTGGCACTCGGCCATACACAAATACAGGGACTCAGCCCAATACATGAAAACATGGAATAAAGTACATGTCGACCCGACGAAGCGGGGAAACCCAAATGGAGGCGAGAGCGAGAACACTCGCCTAAGTCTTTAGAAGACATAGTGAAATCCTCGATCCGGAATCCAGGGAATCAACGCGTCAACGCGTTAGAGAAAAGTGATAGAGAGAGGAGGAAATCAAGAGAGAGAAAGGAAAGAGAGGGAGGAGAGAGAACGTGAGAGCTAGAGAGAGAGGTCCATATTCAAAGAAGTAATTAACCACAGCAGACAGCCAAAGTTAGTCGACTAGGGAGAGGCAAGTAGTCGACTTATAAAGGAGTTAGTCGACTATAGAGAAAGGGATAGTCGACTAATAAGGTCGCGTCTCGTAGAGCCGCGTCTTCAGGAAAAAGTTAGTCGACTATAGAGAAAGGGGTAGTCGACTAATAAGGCCGCGTTTCAAAGGGTCGCGTCTTCAAGAAAAAGTTAGTCGACTATAGAGAAAGGGGTAGTCGACTAATAAGGCCGCGTTTCAAAGGGTCGCGTCTTCAGGAAAAAGTTAGTCGACTATAGAGAAAGGGGTAGTCGACTAATAAGGCCGCGTTTCAAAGGGTCGCGTCTTCAGAAAAAGGGTTGTGTTTCAATGAGTTAGTCGACTAGGATAAGGGGGTAGTCGACTAATAAAGGGTTCAAGTCGACTAATGACTGGGTCAAGTCGACTAACAGAGTGCAAACAGAGAGCAGAACCCGACTTTTGAGGGTTTGTGTTTGTTGATTATCTTGCATGATATAAAAATTCAAGTATGAGAATAAGTTGTCCAACTCTTTGGCGAGGAAAACCACTCGCCTAAAAATGTTACTTTGAAGCCTTGTGCATCCGCAATAATCGTTGTCGTCAATTATCACCAAAACGATTACCGGAATAATCGCGAACGATTACCAGAATAATCTACGGCAATATTGTCGACGAAGAAGAGCACGGCCCCAATCCGAAAGGAGTGGCCGGCCTTCACAAGGGACGGAGGTTGATGGTGCAAGTATAGTTCAATTTGAAAGATTGGAGTTTTGAAAATAAGGTTTCGGAGAACGAAGCTATGGCTCGTCGGAAAGAGCACGACGAGGAGATGAAGACGGCGCGATCGTTGGTGGCTAAGATGGAGTATGAGGTGGTGGAGATGGTGATGAAGCTATGGAGGTTAATGGGTCATTTGGGTGGAAAAGAAGAGGAAGAAGATGATGGTGGAGGTGGTGTTGTGGTTGAAATGGAGGAGGAGATGGAGGAGAATGAGGTGGAGGATTTGGTGAAGGAGTGGTGGAGGAGATGGTGGTGGAAATGGAGGAGTAGTGGCCGGCCAAGGGAGTGGGCTGTTGTTGGCCTCTCTGTTGGCTGCAAAAAGAAGAAGAGAGATGAAAGAGGGAGAAGGAGGGAGTGGTTATATAATGGAAGGAGATATAATATAATATTGTTGTTCTCTCTTTCCAAGACAAAAGAGAACGCACAAAAGGAAGTTGTCTCTCCTTCTCCAAACGCAGCCCTCCACCTGCGTTTAGGCCAAAATGGGCCAAACGCGGGAATTAAAGTCGCGCCCAGGGAAAAAGCCAAAAAGCTGCGTTTAACAAAAGGACAAAAGTCATAATGACTTGATTGGAATTGATTTGCAGTGCATTAAATGCAGATAGAAATGGAATCTCCGCATTTAAGATCAGATCCGGGACTGAGGATTCTCGCGTCTAAGGAGGGAGAGAGAAAAATAAATAAATATAATATCTGGATAGATTCCGGTATTCGGGGAAAACACCGGAAACTCCAGAAAAGCCCGAAAAATGGAGTAACTCGGAAAGCTTCCCAAAAATTCTCAAAAATAATAAATATTATAAAAAGATTTTTGGTGAAATCGGTTTTCAGAAATAAAATCCCATTTTCAAAATAAAAATTCTGAAGTCAATCGTCAATCTCGGTCTACACCGGATTGGCCGGATTTTGATAAAATCGGAAAATTCTCAGAAAAAGTATTTAGATAGAAAATATAATTTTTAAGAAGTTATGGGAAAGCCGTTTCTTGAAATTCAACTCCGTTTGTAAATTAAAAATCTGGGAATCGGTCAGCGGTACTGGTCGACACCGGTTTTGAAGACTTTCAACTTAATTCAGAAAAATTCCAGAAAATCATAGAAAATCTAAAATATTGGAAAATGATATTTAAAACAGAAATCGGTCAAATCGGAATAACGAAAACACCAATCGAGCAATTCACTAGGATCGGGTCCTCGGTTCAAACTAGGGCTGACTCCGGGTCCGTGAATCCGGATCTAAGACAAAACGATCATATAAAGAATTCATAATACAAAACAAATACAGGAAGCAAATCAAAAAATACGATCGAAAAATCTGAATACGCAACTAAGTACGTATTCCGGGAGCGGGGTGTTACACTATATATATAATTTCTTTCTTTTTTTGGCATTTAGAGTCTTTGTCTATAAATTTCAAGAGTGAGTGTAAGTCAATGCAAATTTACTAAGGCAAAATTAAAGAGATTAGTTATTTTCCTAATTTTTCCTAAACTATTAATCCAACCAATAATCTTTTATTTAGGCTAAAGTAAAAAATTTCTAACTTGGATTTCCTTAATACTTTAACTATTTTGTATTTTACAAAAAGACTATAAAAAAATTCTCTACTACTTTAAGATTTTTTTATAATTTTTATTTTATATATATTTCAATAAAAAAAGGAAGAAAAAATAATAAAAAAGAAGAAAAAGAAATACTACAATCCTATGTTAGTACCCCTCCCTCACACTTATCTAATGCATTATCCTCAATGGATGATATTTGAATACAAATGCAATAAACAGGTGTAAGGAAAGATATACAAATAATTCTGATAATGTACAAAGAATTCCTAATTTTTTAAGTAGTTACAAATTTTTTTTCTTTTTTTCTTTATATATATATATATTTTTGGTTTGTGGTGGGTATAGTCACTTGTAAGATGGGTCTAAAAGACCCATGACATGTTCAGCTTATGACTCTAGTTTAGTGGTTAGGAATGACTTCAGTCTTTACCCATTCACTTTGAATTCCTCACCACTCTTGGATCAAAAATTACCACAGCACCGTGTGGAAAGACGGTGCACACAATTAAGGGCCCGGACCAATAAGTCTTGAGCTTCCCTACGAAGATGTGAAGCCGTGAATTGTAGAGTAGAACTTTTTGCGTGAGGACAAAAATCTTTCTGTGCATGCATTGGTCATGAAAGAACGTGATCCTACTCTTGATTATTTTTGCATTTTCATAAGCTTCATTTTGTATCTCCTCCAATTCTGAAATTTGCAGCTTTCTCAATTCACCGGCTTTATTTAAATCAAAATTTAATTGTTTAATGGCCCATAAAGTACGGTGTTCGAATTCCACTGGCAAGCGGCAGGCCTTCCCAAATACCATTCGGTATAGAGACATATCGAGGACAATTTTGAAAGTAGTCCGATAAGCCCATAGTGCATCTATCAGCTTGCTGGACCACTCCTTTCTATTCTGTCCGACGATTTTCTCTAAGATGAGCTTAATTTGTCTGTTAGTTACTTTCACTTACACAATGGCTTGCGGATGATACGTTGTAGATAATTTATGAGTGACAGAGTATTTATGCATCAAGGCTTCAAAAGCCCTGTTGCAGAAATGAGTCCCATTATCACTGATAATAGTGCGCGGGGTACCGAAATGAGAGAACATATTTTCTTTCAGAAATTTGACAACCACTCTGTTGTCATTCGTCCTAATCGATTTTGCCTCTACCCATTTTGAGACATAGTCCACCACAAACAAGATGTACTGGTTGCCGAATGAACTTGGAATAGTCCCATAAAATCAATGCCCAAAAATCAAAAATTTCAACCTCCAGAATAGGGTGTAGGGGCATCATGTCTCTCCTTTTCCTGGTCATTTGGCAGTTCGCGCATGACTTGCAAAAGTTGAAGGAATACTTGAACAAAGTAGGTCAGTAGAACCCACTCTGTAAGACCTTCTCTACGATTTTGTGGGGACCGAAGTGTCCACCGCAAGCAAGTTCATGGCAAAATATTAATACACTCATGTGTTCAACCTCTGGTACACACCGTCTAATGATTTGGTCAGGACAATACCTGAAAAGATACAGTTCTTCCCAAAAGAAGAATCGTACTTGGGCGAAGAAGCGATATTTATTCTGCTTTGTCCATTCAGAAGGTATTTATCCCGTGGCAAGGTAATTAATGATGTCAGCATATCAGGTTCCTTAAAAATTGTTAGGATATGTTCGTCCGGGAAATCCTCGTTGATAGGTTTGTCCTCAGTGGGTGCATTGGGAATTCTAGATAAGTGATCTGCCACTATGTTTTCACACCTTTTTTGTCCAGAATCTCCTAGTCAAATTCTTGTAACAGAAGGATTCAACAGATGAGTCATGTTTTTGCATCCTTCTTCATCATGAGGTACTTAATGCAGAGTGGTCTGTTAATACTGTGATTTTCAATCCTAGCAGGTATTGATGGAACTTTTCTAACGCGAATACTATGGCCAAGAATTTCTTCTCAGCCATAGTGTAGTTTTGCTAAGCGTCATTCAACATCCTACTCGAATAGTAGATCACATGCTACGGATTATTGATGCACTGCCCTAGGACAGCGCCAATGGCAAGGTCTGATGCATCACACATGATCTCAATTGGTTGGGTCCAGTCAGGAGCAGAAATGATAGGTGCAGATATCAGTTCTTGCTTAACCTTCTCCTATGATTTAAAACATCCATCATTAAAATCAAAGGGCATGTCCTTCGCTAGTAGGTTGGTTAAAGGTCTAGCGATTTTGTTAAAGTTCTTAATAAATCGTTAGTAGAACCCAGCATGCCCTAAAAAAGATCAGATATTCTTAATGTATTTTGGTGGTGTAAGCTTATCGATTACTTCTATCTTAGCTTTTTCAACTTCGATTCCTCTCCTTGAGATCTCATAGCCTAAGACAATTTCCCGTCTTACCATGAAGTGATATTTTTCTCAATTTAGAGTTAAGTTCTTTTCCTTGCATCTTTGAAGAACTAACTCTAGGTGATGATGAAGACACTGGTCAAATGAATATCCGTAGATGAAGAAATCATCCATGAAAATTTCTAGGAAATGTTTTACCATATCGGAGAAAAGACTGAGCATGCACCGTTGGAATATCGCGGGAGTATTGCACAATCCAAAGGGCATGCGTAAGGTTCCGAATGGGCAAGTAAACATGGTCTTCTCCTGATCCTCTGTAGCAATGGGAATTTATTGTATCTTGAGTACCCGTCCAGAAAACAGTAGTCCAGTCAAATGTCTAGCATTTGACCGATGAAGGGTAGTGGGAAGTGATTTTTTTCGTAGCAGCATTCAATTTTGATAGTCAATACAAACACGAACCTTGATAGGTAGTCTTGTTAGTACTAACTCTTTGTGTTCATTTTCCACTATGGTAAAGCTAGCTTTCTTTAGGACAGCATGGATAGGACTAACCTATTGACTATGAGAAATGGGATAAATAATCCCATTATCTAATAGTTTCAAAATTTCTGTCTTCATAGCCTCTTGCATTAATGGGTTAAGCCTACGTTGTGGGTCCCTCCTTGGAGTCGCATCATCATCCAAATGAATATGATGTTGTACTATTGCTGGGCTTATTCCCTTGATGTCTTTCATTGTCTATCCAATTGCTTCTCTATGTTTCCTAAAAATTAACATCAAGCTTTTCTCTTATTTTCTTGTCAGATGGGATGCAATGATAACTGGCAGCGTTTCTCTTCCACCTAGGTAGACGTACTTGAGGTATTCAGGCAAAGCTTTTAATTCTAAGGAAGGAATGGATTCATTGGAAGGGAGATTTGGAATTTCGGTCTTGGGATTAGGTACATTTGGGCTTGACGCCCAATCCACTGCTGAATCAATGATCTGGTCTAAATTAAAATCCTCAGACTCCAAATCAAACTCGCTCTCTGTGTCTATCTCCATGCTCTCCTCATGCTCACTCATCAAATTTTTAATAGAGTTGACCTCAAAAGTCTGATCGTTCATATCCCTAGGTTATTTTTCTAGGTTGAAAATATTGACATCCTGTCATGTCTCCAAAGGTCAATCGCATAGACTTGTTCCTACACTTGATTATGGCATTGGTTGTGGCAAGGAATGGCCATCCTAAGATGACTGGAGTTTGAGGCCTTGGGTTTGACACAGGTTGGGTCTCAAGCACAATGAAATTAACGGGGTAGATGAAATTCTCAACCCGAATAAGGACATCTGTGATTTCTCTTATAGGACCTTTCACAGATCGATCAACTAATTGAATGGGTTCTCGAGTTGGACGTAGCTCGTCCAACCTAAGTTGCTGGTATACTGAAAGAGATGCAAGTTGATACTTGCTTCCAGGTCAAGAAGTGCTCAACTAATTTCTGTTTGTCTTATTGTGCAAGAAATTGTGGGACATTCGGGATCTTTGTATTTGACCGGAATGGAACTTGACAGAAGTTCGCTTATGTTGGTTGCCAAGAATACTTTCTTTATCATATTCATTTTTCTCTTCTTAGTGCACATATCCTTAAAGAATTTAGCATATGCTAGAAATTGTTGGATAGCGTCAAGAAGAGGCACATTCAATTTGACCTGATTGAACATTTTGAGTCTCTTTTCCATGTGCATGTTGATTGAGGCAAAACCTGCACAAAAAATACGAAATTTCAGAACTTATAATAAAAATGTGCAAGTGCTCAATTCTTCCGCTATAGCAAGTGGCTATGCGGGTCGTGATCCACAAGGAGGGTTTGCGATGGAAGCTTTACGGTTCTTTATTTAAATCGTTAAGAATAAAAGCGAAGGTTCTTCTCTGTTTTATGTTATGAAAAGAAAAAGAAAGTTAATGGTTAAAGTTAAGAAGAAAGCGAGAGATGAAGAAGGTGGAAAATCAGAAAACGATGAAAAGTGACTATGTACAATGAAGTGGAGAAGAAAGAGTTTGAGGATGTGTTGATCTATACTAAAGAAGTAAAAGAAAAGAAAGAGAGAAAAGTGTAGAAATACTTACCTAGGTTGAGTGATGACTTACCTGGAAACCGTTGCATGTTCTACCTTTGCTTTGGAGGAGTTCAACGCATAGATCATAAGCTCGAGCTCAGTCCCCGTGCACATTATATCGTCAAGCCTAGCAAGAACGAAGTGATGCGGATCTTAGAAGAGGAGAACGTCTTCATGAACTATCGCTGGCTCTCACGTAGCTCAGTTATACGTGCTTTGGAATTCACTTGTACACTCAACAACAACAACCAAGGTAAAGTAGAAGAGGAAGGCTAAACAAAAGAAAATACAAACATAAAAAGAACTTTTACCTTTATTAATTGCAGAGACAATGGAAGAAAGGAGGAGGGTACATCGTCGGTGTCACTCTCAACTTCAGCCTCTCTCTCTTACTTACATGAATCTTCTTCTACCCTAAGTTACATACAAATTACATAAGAAGAAAGAAAAACCTAAACTATAAAGAATTAAAACTAGGCTAAATCCTAATCTGCCTTGACGTCCCATTTTCATTACAAGTACAGGCCTTTTATAGGCAAAACCCTAACCACCATGATCCCGGGGAGGTCGGGGGAGCAAACGCTCTCCCTAACTTCCCAACAAAGCCGCGGAAATGCGGCCCAAGCCGCGTTTCCGCGGCCAGGGTGTGGCCAGGTGGCCACACCCTGTTGGTGGGTCTCCCCGGTTTCTCCCTCTGACTTTATCTGGAGTTGGTTTTGCAGTTTGGCTCCGAGATTTTGAAGAATGGCCTTGGATTCTTTGCTTTAACCAATCGATCCTGAGAGGATTCTTCTCAACCGGTTTCAACCTCTTGATTTTGCCCTGATTTTGTGTGTGCGAATTAATTCTGATTTAATTCAGAATTCTGGTGGGCTTTTGGGCTCATTTCTCTTCATCTCCTTAAAGATTGGGCCTGCAAATAAATTAAACAAATAATTAGGACAGTGCAGGCTTTTATTCTAAAATAAGTATGGAAATGTGACATTAAATATGCAACATTAGCAACCAATCATACCCCCATACCTATCTTTTGCTCGTCCTCGAGCAAAACAACTAAATTATACTAAGGATTATTAGACCACTTTCGCAGGTCGCGCGATTGTACTGAGCACGTGCAACAAGCGTTAAACCTCTAGGTTCCCCCTAGAGGACGAGTTTTGTCTCGTGAGGGTTTTCAGCGGATTGCACCCACAAAATCCATAAAGAAAGAGAAATAAAGAGTTAGTATTTTCGAAAAACATTTTGAAAGAGAAAAATATTTGAAATATGATTGTAAGATCTAAGCAATCTATAAGTTATAGGAAAACTGAATTTTTCATTCCTAAACTTAGTCTCTATTCAAAAATTTGTTATCAATTAAAGTAAGGAGTCAAATTGTACTTCTCATCTAGTCTATTACTTTACCCTAAGTCATATGCACTTGTGACTGTGAAAATTTTTGACTAAGGGTTCATTTACTCTAACTCTTATGCCTTATTTATTTATACATATATACTTTTTTTTTTTTTTTATTTTGATAATATTCCTTAGTTCTATTAGGCTTTCTAATCTGCCCATGTAACGAGCCTCTAATCGATGACTCCCAAACCAATCGGTCTTAGGGCACCGGGTGAGAAAACACCCCACGGACTTAAGGACTCGAGCAAACAAGGCCACAAAACTAAGGATTTTATTATATGAATCCCTTTTTAGGCGTGAATACTTATGCTTTATTAGGCACAAATACCCAGCTTAATCAGAGGATCTAATTATCTTTCGCATAAATACTAAAGCTTGCTTAGGCCAAAGCACCTAGCTAATCAATAATTAGATTTATTCATTTTTTTTTATATATTTTTTTTCTTCTCAAACTTATCTAATCATCTTTCGCATAAATACTAAGGCTTGCTTAGGCCAAAGCACCTAGCTAATCAATAATTAGACTTATTCATCATTTTTTTATTTTATTTTTATAAGGCATAAGAATCTTGTTTTTGAACCCTAAGTGTGTAAGTGTATGAAGTGTGCATATTTCATCAAGGTAAAGATCAAGACCAAATTACTTTGACAAATTATCTTCCTAACTCTAAAAATCAAACAAATAATCTTATTTTGACCAAGTATAAGAAATCCTAATTTGGATTTTCCTATTCCTTAAAATTAACTTAATTTCTTACAAAAATAAGTCAAAATATTGTTTCTATTTTTCAAAAAGTTTTTAAAAGTAAAGAAAAATGTTAATTTTTTTTTTTAAAGAAAAAGAAAAGTTATGTTAGACCCTCCCCCACACCTATCTCATGCATTGTCCTCAATGTATGAATTAATGCATAGATGCATGAAAAAGAAGAAAGGGAAGGAAAGTATTACCTTATGGTGATGGTTCCGGTGGTGGTCTGATTGGTCCACGAAACGCGGCCCAATCAACTTTTCTTGGGTCTCGGAGGAACCCACCAGAAGTATCTTTAATATAACCCATTAAAAAGATGTATCCATAAAGGATCTTTATTAAATATTTAACCCCATCTAATGTCCATATTCCATAACTAATTTCAGAGTCAAATTTTTCAACCACCTCGTCCCAGAATGGAGTATGAAATGATAGAACGGTTGACTTGGACTCAGGAAGGACAGGAACTAATACCGACTCGGGAAGGTGACTTAAGTCAAGTAAAGGTTCAGGAGTCGAAATTGGTTCAAGACGCGGGTCCAAGTCAAGAAGTTGAAACTCTAGTCCACATGTATTTTCTAACAATGGAATGTGACTTAATGTGGGTGATTCTAGTTCAGGAATGATAGGTGGAGGAATCAAAACTGACTCTAAAATATTACTCAAATTTGGTAACACAACAGGAGTCAATATTGATTCAGAAAGTTGAACTGGATCACAGATTTGAGAATCTAGGTCACATATCTCATTGAGTTCAATATCAAAAAATTGAGAACTTGCCAATTTGTCAATAGGATTTTCAAAATTGTATAATGGTCAAGTTCAATATGATCCTCAAGAATGGGTGATTCAATTTCATGATGAATTGGCACAGGATTCAATGTTGACTCAGGAAAAAGATTAAAATCAGGTGAAGATACCGGAGTCATAATCGAATCAGGAAGTAGAATTGAATCACTAAGTTGGGGTTCAGGATCATATTCATTTTCAAGTTCTATTTCAGGAAAAGGAAAACTTGCTAAACTGTCAATATCTTTTTCAAAATTTGGAGTTTGGGCAAGTTCAAATGGTTGTTCTGAAATGGAATCTTGATTTCCAAAACTACATGACTCTTCGGCTCTAACAGAATGGTTAGTGACATCAAAACTGGTCCAACGGTGAGAACGTAGAGATTCGACCATCATATCTATGTCACGATTACGAGTGTTTTGAGCCTGAGTCATGGATTCAAGCATCTTTTCATAGTTGATAGGTTCATTGTTTTGATGAAATGATGAAGAATTGTCTTGGAAGTGGTAGTGAAATTGTGAGTCCATTAGATTTTGGGATTTGTGTTTGGACTCACGCATACTCATTTCCAAAATTGATGGTTTCCTATTTTGGACGGGTGGAACTGAGTATGACTCTTGAAAATATTATGGACTAGGTGGAGAAGAAGGACAAGTTGGTTGATAATTATGCTCGGGGGAGGTGAATCCCCACTGACTCGGTGAAGAGTTGAAATTATTATGGACATTATAGTTATTAGATGGGGAACATGGGTTATATTGATTCGGATAAGACCAATCCGGCACACTAGGTTGGTTAAAGTCATGATATGCCGGGTTGGTAATATCCGAAAATGAACTCGGTGTGTAATATGGATTATTATTAAAGTTGAAAAAAATTATTATTATAAGCCATATCACACAATAGAATACAAACACAAAGAAAGAAAAAACAAACAAATAAACAAACAAACAAGAAAGAAAAAATTCTAACCTAAGTTAGGGTAGACCTAGACCTAGACGACTCCTAACTGGTTAGACTATCCACGGGAGGTTTAATGTAGACCTTGACCACTAGCTAATCAGCCAGGTCAGGGCAAGGTTGGTGGGAGGTTTTCCGTCAAAAGACGTTCCTTAATTAAATAACCACCAACCTTCGGGCTTTCGGCCCTTAATCCCTTTCCTAGACACTGATTTGGCAAGAGTCAAGTTCCAACACCTTTCCCCCTTAGGATAATCTCCTAATTGAGTCCGAGATGTCCCTAGGGCCAACGTCTACTCATTTTAAGTTAGACTTGGGTTAGTGAGTGCTTGGAATCTGATTTTGGGTTAAGGAAGGGTGATCAAATCCCCACCTTATCTTGTTAATGGGTTAGTGCCCTTAAGATCAATTTGTGCAAGTGTACAAGATATGTAAGATTCACTCAAAGCGATATAAATCAACCAAGAAGTGAGTCCTATGCTAAATGCAATGCATACGTACCTTGCTCCAGCACTCTTCAACAGTAAAAGTAAATGAATTGAAAAGACACGTGCCTAAAATGCAAACGTCTAATCAATTTTTAACTTTTGCAACAAACTTTTTACTGTTGATTATTAGCAGGTTTTTGGGATGGCATATAAGAAATAAATAATTGCAGAAAACTAGAATTTGCAAAGCTAGCAGCCCTGCAAAAACCTGTTAGTAGTCAGCTCTTTATTGCCGCGGATCCGCGGCTTTTGCCGTGGAAACGCGGCAATTCAGAGGGCAATGGGTCTCTGCCTTCTAGAGCAGAGGCCCAATACCACTTGTATGTCACTACAAACTTATTTTCCTGCTTTGCTTGCCCTGTAACCTGCAACAGAGAAGAAAATTCGTTTAGTTCTAAAAAATTTTCAATAAAAATTCAGATTTTAATAAAAACCGTTTTACCCTCCCCGGCAACGGCGCCAAAATTTGATTGAGGCAAAACCTACACAAAAAATACGAAATTTCAGAAATTATAATAAAAATGTGCAAGTGCTCAATTCTTCCGCTATAGCAAGTGGCTATGCGGGTCGTGATCCACAAGGAGGGTTTGCGATGGAAGCTTTACGGTTCTTTATTGAAATCGTTAAGAATAAAAGCGAAGGTTCTTCTCTGTTTTATGTTATGAAAAAGAAAAAGAAAGTTAATGGTTAAAGTTAAGAAGAAAGCGAGAGATGAAGAAGGTGGAAAATCAGAAAACGATGAAAAGTGACTATGTACAATGAAGTGGAGAAGAAAGAGTTTGAGGATGTGTTGATCTATACTAAAGAAGTAAAAGAAAAGAAAGAGAGAAAAGTGTAGAAATACTTACCTAGGTTGAGTGATGACTTACCTGGAAACCGTTGCATGTTCTACCTTTGCTTTGGAGGCGTTCAACGCATAGATCATAAGCTCGAGCTCAGTCCCCGTGCACATTATATCGTCAAGCCTAGCAAGAACGAAGTGATGCGGATCTTGGAAGAGGAGAACGTCTTCATGAACTATCGCTGGCTCTCACGTAGCTCAGTTATACGTGCTTTGGAATTCACTTGTACACTCAACAACAACAACCAAGGTAAAGTAGAAGAGGAAGGCTAAACAAAAGAAAATACAAACATAAAAAGAACTTTTACCTTTATTAATTGCAGAGATAATGGAAGAAAGGAGGAGGGTACATCGTCGGTGTCACTCTCAACTTCAGCCTCTCTCTCTTACTTACATGAATCTTCTTCTACCCTAAGTTACATACAAATTACATAAGAAGAAAGAAAAACCTAAACTACAAAGAATTAAAACTAGGCTAAATCCTAATCTGCCTTGACGTCCCATTTTCAGCGCAAGTACAGGCCTTTTATAGGCAAAACCCTAACCACCATGATCCCGGGAGGTCGGGGGAGCAAACGCTCCCCCTAACTCCCCAACAAAGCCGCAGAAACGCGGCCCAAGCCGCGGAAACGCGGCCAGGGTGTGGCCAGGTGGCCACACCCTGTTGGTGGGTCTCCCGGTTTCTCCCTCTGACTTTATCTGGAGTTGGTTTTGCAGTTTGGCTCTGAGATTTTGAAGAAATGGCCTTGGATTCTTGGCTTTAACCGATCGATCCTGAGAGGATTCTTCTCAACCGGTTTCAACCTCTTGATTTTGCCCTGATTTTGTTTGTGCGAATTAATTCTGATTTAATTCAGAATTTTGGTGGGCTTTTGGGCTCATTTCTCTTCATCTCCTTAAAGATTGGGCCTGCAAATAAATTAAACAAATAATTAGGACAGTGCAGGCTTTTATTCTAAAATAAGTATGGAAATGTGACATTAAATATGCAACATTAGAAACCAATCACATGTTCTTATTGTTGTTCCTAAGCATATTTGGAAAGGGTGTTGTAGGCTTGTAAACTTGATCAGTAGGTGTGTTTTTATCAGACGTTTGTGGAGGAGATTGAGAGGGGCTAACAGATGTGGAGGCAGGAGTAGGATCAATTTGGATTAGATTTTTTGGCTGGTAGACCTGATTGTCAACCTCTTTCCTGACCTTAATGTATGGACAATATTACACTGGTCGATTTGAGAATCTTGAACTTCATAAGCTTGACTAGAATTCTTAGAGTGGACTAGCGGTTGACTAGGTAAAGCACCCTTAGGTCTTTCACTTAGAGAACTTGTTAGCTGACTCATCTGAACTTCCAATCTAGATATGTCCTGTGCATGGCTGTTCAACATTTGTCCTTGGTTTTGCATGAAAGCGGTTTGAGTCTTCAGGAATGCCTCCATACTTTCCTTCAATTTACTGAGTTTATTCTCTGTTAGTGAGTTTTGAAAAGAAGAAGAGGACGGTTGATTGGGAAAGTTTGCTTGAGGATTGGAATGGTGAATATTATTGGGAAAATTGGGCCTAGGAGAATTGTTCGGGCCCCAAGAGAAATTAGGGTGATTTCTCCAACCAAGATTGTAAGTTTATGAGTAGGGATTATTCTGCTGCCTTGAGTAGGCCGCATTCATGTGTTCCGGTGGTAATTGATACAACAACAACATCTAAGCCATTTGTCCTAAGTATTTGGGGTAGGCTACATGAACCAAAAGAGAATTACGTCGGATCGGGCATATGGATCAGCTTTCTCCACTCAATCCTATCAAACAATATGCCTTCACTGAGACCTTTAGCCTCTATATCTTATCGTATTACCTCCATCCATGTTTTCTTCGGTCTCCCCTGTGCTCTTTTAACTTACCCTAAAATGATTCGCTCTACTCGCCGGGCTGGTACATCTGTAGGTCTACATCGCACATGACCAAACCATCGTAGACAGTTTTCTCTCATCTTCTCTTCTATAGAGGCTACACCTATCTTAGTACGAATATCCTCATTTCTCACCTTATCTCTCCGCATGTTACCACACATCCAACGAAGCATGCGCATCTCTGTTACACTCATCTTCTGGGCGTGGTGTCTTTTTATAGCCTAATATTCTGTGCCATATAACAAAGCTGGCATAATAGCAGTCCGATAAAACTTTTCCTTCAGCCATAACAGAATATGACGATCACATATAAATCCTATTGCGCTCCTCCATTTCAATCAGCCGGCTTGGATCCTATGGTTGATATCACTATCAATCTGCCCATCCTTTTGGATAATAGAACCCAAGTACATAAAATGACTGCTCATCGGTATTTCTTATCCATCTAGTCTCACAGTACTATATTCTCAGATTCTCTGTTTACTGAATTTACACTCCATATACTCTGTTTGGTCCTACTTAATCTAAAACCTCGAGATCCTAGAGTTTGCTTTCATAACTCTAATTTGGCATTTACCTAGCTCTCGTCTCATCTACTAGGACAATATCATCAGTAAATAGCCTACACCATGGTATCTCATCCTAAATAGCTCTGGTAAGTTTATCCATCACTATGGAAAATAAGAATGGACTCAATGCAGATCCTTGATGCAATCCAATTGTGATGGAAAAATTACTTGTTATGCCTCCACAAGTTCTGACATTTGCCACTACTCCATCGTACATATCCTTAATTATGTCAATATATTTGATGGGGACTCCCTTTTTCATCAAAGTCCACCATAATATCTCTTTTGGTACCTTATCATAAGCTTTTTCTAAATCAATAAAGACCATATGTAAATTTCTCTTCCTTTCTCGAAATCACTCCGGTGGTAATTGATGAGCTTGAAAAAACTGGGCACTCTTCAAAATATGGTTTGGTGCCTAACAATATGAACAACCTGGATTGTATATCTGTGGTGGGTTGATTTGGTTGACCTTGGCGGGTTCTTTTATTTTAGAGCTTCAATTCTTCTCATCAGAGTGGCTATCTCAGCTTTAGCAGCGATGGATAATTCTAAAGATAGGAGCCCTCCTTTTGAAGCTATAGATTGTGAATTCCTTGGCTTCTCAGAGATTGGCTCCTATTGGAGGGTTTTCTCAGGTAGATCTTCAAATAAATTCAAATCCTGGTTTTCATTCTTTTGCAAGAATTTTCCCTGACACATGGTTTCTAACAAGGTTTTTGTTTGATAATCCAAATCATCATAAAGAATCTGGCACTGACGCCGTTCTCTACGCCATGATGAGGGCACTGAGCTAAGAGATCTTTGAATCACTCAAAGTATCTCCAGAATGGTTCACTCTGCTCTTACCTAAACTGCATAAAGTTCTTCTGATGATGGCAGTCTTGTGGTTGGGTAAAATTTCTTCAAGAAAGCCTTGACAAAATTATCTCACGTCATGACTGAGTCCACAACCAAGCTATACAACCATTTCTTAGTTAGGTCTTTTAGGGAAAAGGGAATGAAACGTAACCTAACGGCATCATCTCCTAATTGAGGAATGCGCATCATGAGGCATACTTCTTCAAATTCCCTAACAAAGAAGTATGCATCCTCTGATTCTAAACCGTGAAATTTCGGGAGAGTGTTGATGAGTTACGGTTTCAGCTAAAAATTATTACCATTCGCTTCAGGAAGTTTTATACAAGATGGGAGTGAAGTTCTGATTGGGTAAAACCTATCTTGTAGCGATGCCGTCACTGGTTCTGGATGCAGTGGAAGAGAAGTATTTCGGGTTAATCTAGAAGTAACAGGATCTCTTAACCACTCTTACATACAACACACCACAAACAATGTATAAACAACAAAATAATCAAAAATAATGAAAAATCAAACAAAAGAAAGAGAAATAACCACCGAGGCTTAGTCTAAAGTACCCTAGACCGAGACGACTCCTAACTGGTCGATTCTCAGGGGGAGGTTGTTGTAGGAATTAGACTATAAGCTAATCGGTCAGGAAAGGGCAAAACTCGGTGGGAGATATCCGAGCGTGAGCCTCTGGCTTAATTACGCTAAATCACGGAGTTTTCGTGACTTAACCTCTCAATCCTCTTTTCTTAGACACCGATTTGCAAGAGTATAGTTCTTACAATTTTCACCCTCGGTTAATCTCTTAGTGAGTCCAAGATGTCCCTAGGGTCAACGTCTATCAAATTTTAGTTAGGCTTGAGATTGTGAGTGTACTTGGAGATAGTTTTTAGGCTAAGAAAGGGTGATGAAATCCCCATCTTATCTTGTTTATTTAGGTTTTGCCCTTAATGTCAATTGTGCAAGTGTACAATGTATTCACAACAAGATAACACTCAAAGCAATAAATCACTCCAAAATGTTAGTCCTATTTAATATGAAATGCACACATACCTTTCTCCAGCACTCTTCAACAGAAATTGAAATGAATTGAAATAGACACGTGCTCTAAATGTAAAAGTTTAATCAAATTTTTAATTTAGCAATAAATGAATTTCTGTTGAGTTATTACAAGTGTAAAGGTGAAGCATACAAGTGAACTAAAAAATTTTTAGAAAGTAATTTTGTGCAATTTTCGGCAATCCTGCAGAAGAGCTTTTTCAGTACTTCAATCGGAAAAATTCGCTTTTACACGATTTTTCCGAGGGCAATGAATTCTTCGTGCAATGTCTTTGGCCACCGATCTTTCTTCCCATTATAGTTAGCTCCTTGGCAACTTCTCCTACACACAACAACAAAGAAGAATCTTTAGTGTTTGAACAATAAAGCCGTTCCCTCCCCGGCAACAGTGCCAAAATTTGATTGCCAAAAACATGCACAAGAATAAGTAAAAGAGTGATGGTCGATGTTACTACTTTAGCGATTCTACCATAATAGCGAAGTGGCTATACGGGTCATATCCACAAGGAGGGAGAGCGATGAAAGCTTGAATGCCGCTTCTTTGTTCGTGGTAAAGATGTTCCTTGTCTCAAATAAAGAATTGAAAAAAAATAAGTGTTGTTTCAAAACTTGCTTAGATTGTTTTGGAGATTACAAAAGTGATTTTTTTGGTTTTTGCAAGGGTAAAAACTCATGGCTAACTTTCTACTAATTGCTCCCACTTATCTCTAATTTCTTGAAGATGTAGCCTCAGAATGGATCATAGGCAAGCATAAGCTTTATGCATAAGAACTATTCACGTTGGAGATCGAATGAAAGTTCTTCCCTTCACTTAGCTTTACACGGCAAAACTTGAATATTCCCTTATCAAAATCAGATTGAAGGCAAGAATAAGAGAAGAAACAAGTGCACTATTGGTATCGGCAAAGATAAATAGAGATATCTCTAACATACGAAAATAAGTAGTGCTTACAATCTATAAATCATCAAAAATGATTAAGCATGAAATATGAGAGTGGTAATACTTGTAAGTACGTTAGAGTTAGAACCCTCGTCTTAAAATGTCATAGCTCTTTTTTGCACAAGGCTTGTTTGACACTATTGACTCATTTGGGTTATCAATCAAGTTGTTAGAAATTAGTAGGCTAGTAGTTATTTAGCCATGCAATGAAAAAGTTAGCTAGATATGAGTAAGAAAAATAAGAGAGAAGGAGTAAAGAAAAGAAGTTCTACACTAATGCAAGAAAGTAAAAGCAAGTAAAAACACCAAATGATGGAAAGAAGGAGAAGTATTACTTGTATAAAATTGTCACCTTCAAATACAAATTGTACACACACTCTCTCTTTCACTCTAATGGCTAATCTATTACAAGAAATAAAGAGAAAAACAAGAAAACTAGAGAAAAGAAACTAGTATAACCCTTCTACTCTGGATATCCTTTTCTCTATAAATCCCAGGGGTATTTATAGGTGCAGGAGGAAAGAAACAAGGGGGACCAAACCTGGCCCAAAGTATTGGCTCAGAGGAGCCATTAAGCCGCGTTTCCGCGCGCCGTCGCCTGGCGTGATTTGATGCTCTGTCCCTCTCTCAATTGCACAGTTTGTTTTCTTAATATCTGCATCCAATTTTGACAGACTATCTTCCCAAGGTCAATGGATATATGTGTTGGCTTTAAATCACCAAATAAATGGGATTTAGGTCTTCTTCTTTATTTCATGCCATGGACCTAGAAACATACAAGAGAAGTGTTATTAATAGAAATTAATATTGAATAAATGTGAAGATGTGATATGAAATATGCATGTTTATAGACTAATCAAATGGTAATCCATATTACACCACGACCTCTTTTGACTCAAATATTACCAACCTGGCATATCATAACATTAACCAACCAAGTGTGCCAGATTGGTTTTATTCGAATCAATACATGCCCCAGTCCCAATACTATGAACAAGACTGGAATAATCATCACTACTTTTCACAAAGTCAATGGGAATACAACTCCTCCGAGTCATATTGTAAACCACCATTCCAATATTCAGCTTATAATTTTCCTAGTCATGATCAACCAATAGAAGAAAATTTGAGGCTATGAAAAGTATAGAAGCCGTGATTGAGTCCCAAGAACAAAAACTAAGAATGATGGACTTATAATTCCCACAAGACTCCCAAATACAAGATCCTTACTCCGTGTTCTAAGTCCCACAACAAGAAGAAGAACCTATAGACTCAGATAGGAGTATGAAAAACCTAATTCAGTCTGAAAATAATTTTTCCAATCTATTGATAAGCTTGAAGCACAAATGAGTCATTATATCCGCATAGTGAAATATAAGAATAAGAAAACTCTACCAAACACATGTTCGATCATTCCCGATTGCCCTAGCCATATTGATAGGAACGAAGACTCTTGGTGTCTTAGAAATTTTGATCAAGACTCAATTTAATCACACAAATTTGAACTTTATTCTAAACTTTGGACAAATTGGCAAGTTTTTCATTCAATGAGATTGAACTTAAATGTGAATGTGACCCCAATCCCCAACCTTGTGATTCAGTTTCTATCTTCGAATCAATGTTGATTCCGGTATCATTACCCAATTTGAACTAATTTCTGGAGCCAACATTTATTCTTATACCCATAGATCTAGAAATTGAATCACCACATTTGGATAGTCACATTCCATTATGGGAGAAGAATGTGAATTTCAATTCTTTGATTTGGACTCAACTCTTGAACTAAAATCGACTCTCGAACCCAAAGTTGATTTTTCTGAGTTAGTAATGGTTTCCGAACCTATCACTCTTAAATTCAAGTCAATTATTCTACCAAGTTATATTCTTTTATTGGACATAGGTATTGACCATAATGACTCAGTGATGATTTTTTAAGACTGGTTATGTAAAGGGAATAAGTTTCATGATATGATCTTTCATGATCCTATTCATATTGGGGATTATAATTATGTACATAGAAAAGAGCTCAATAAAGGTGGGTTCCGTGAACTACCACATTATCTTGATTGGGTAGCAACGCTTGGCCCAATCCGACCGCTACTGGAACCACTACCTTAAGGTACTATTTTTCTTCCCTTTCTTCTTTTTCATGCATCTATGCATTCATTCATACATTGAGGATAATGCATGAAATAGGGGTGGGGAACATAGGTTTTTTATTTAAAATAAAAATTTTAATATTTTCTTTCTTTAAAAAACTTTTCGAAAAGAGAGCAATGTTTTGACATTTTTTTTTTAAGAAATTAAGTCAATTTTAAGGAATAGGAGAATCATAATTAGGATTTCTTATAATCGGTCAAGATAAGAATATTTGTTTGATTTCTAGAGTTAGGAAGAAAATTTAAAAAAACAATTTAGTCTTAATTTTTACCTTGATGAAATATGTATGCTTTATAAACTTACACACTTAGGATTCAAAAATAAAGATTCTTATGCCTTATATAAAAATATATATGTACTTCTATCAAAAATCTTCTTATTAAGCAGGGTATTTGTGCCTCATTAAGCATTAGTATTCACGCCTAAAAGTGGTCCATATAATAGAATCCTTAGTTTTGTGACTTTGTTTGCTCTAGTCCTTAAGTCCTTAGGGTGTTTTCTTACATGGGCCCTAAGACCGTCCGGTTTGGAGTCACCGATTAAAGGCTCGTTGCTGAAAAATACATCTAGAGGGGGGTGAATAGGTGTATGACTAATCTAATGACAAATGATGCGGAATTAAAAAATAATTGCAACACACTTAGTGTAACCAAAGAGTGTAGCCGAATTCCCAGTGACGAGCTCTGGACTATCTCCTCTAAATTCCTCTAAATAAGAGTTGAGGTGTTATATGAAGCTCTCTTGGTTCAACACAAATGAGGGCACACACAAACAATGCCAAGCATATAAGATATAAACAATATGAAATAATGCAAGGTATAAAAGAGAGAGAGTTTAGAGATAGTGAATCAATCGCAAACACCGAGATATGTTTCAAGGTTCGAGCCACTGCTCTACGTCCCCGCCTTCACACAGAAGGATTTTCACTATGCGTCCACACAGGACTTCCCACCTAGGGAACCTCCACTGAGGATTTGACAAATATAACTTAGGAATGCACAACTTCTCTCTCCAACAAAATAACCTCTACACAAGAGGTAAGGCACAACAACAATCACCTCTCACTAGAGGGATAAGACACTAAGCCAAACAACAACAATCACCTCTACACTTAGAGGGATTGGCACAAAACAAATACTCTAACTACAATCACCTCTACACTTAGAGAGATACCAACAAACTCAAAGCAAAGAAAGATTACAACTCTTGGTGATCACAAAGATCACAAACAACCTTGGTGATCACAATAGACCACAAATCAATTTTTCTCACAAAACAAGATCCTATAGGTAGGATAGATATGATAGCTCAAGTACAAGAAAATAAGGAGTTTGGAAAACAAATCACAAAGAAAAATACATGAGAAAACAACTAGAATAAGATAGAAATGAAGATCAAAACAAATATCTCAAATACTCTATTTTTCTTTGATTTTTCTAACCTTGAAAACAAATAAAGATAAATCCCTTTTAACCCAAAAACTCTTTTGAAAACATGTTGTTAAACACTTGTAAAGATGGAAAAGATTGGTTTTCAAATTCTTAAAGAAAACAGCCCAAAGGAATGGGTATTTATAATCCATTCCAAAAACTAGCCGTTGCAGGCTAAATCAGTAGCTGATGCTGCTGTCGGTTAACCAGCCAACGATCAAATTTCTGACCATTGTGCCACCGGTCGACCACCCGGTCGACCAAGGCTGGATCCAGAGAGCATATCTCTCTGGCCGGTCGACCGGGGCCAGATCCAGAGAGCAAAACTTTATGGAAGGTCGACCGTTTGGTCGACCGGCCCTCAAGCCATAACTGGCTGTGCACACTTGTGCACATCGGTTGACTGACCGGACGACCGACTTCTAACTCAGTCAACCCTCGGTCGATCGGCAGAAAGCCTGGTCAAACAAATTATAGGGATTAAAACTTGGCCTTTTAAACTTCGATAAAATCTCATAAAATCACATAAATTCCACAAAAATAAGTTCTTTTAAGATCTTTGAAGTACAAGTATGTGTGACTAAAATTCAACACATATTATAAACAATTTGAACCATTTTTGTGATATTGAAATTTTGCTTAAACACAAGATCTGTATTTTCTAAAACTTAGATTTTTGAAATGAAAAATCGTTTTCTCCAAAATTCATATGGATACAAAAACATGATATTGAAACAAATTTGAAGCATATTGTATATGGATAGAATCCAATATACATATAAGATATATATCTATTTTTGATATAAAATTCAAAACCAGTTAAACCAAAAATCAAACTTTAAACTTGTGTGTGTATGTGAACTTGAGCGTTATTAACACTATCTACCTTTACACAAAATCTAAACAATCTAAACTAAATAGAAACCGAAGTCTTTTTGTCTTCAATCCGACTCGATCCAAAACACGATCCAACGAGCTAGACTCCAACCAAGTGCTAAAAGCGATCTTAACGCGCGAGCTCTTGAATCTACACGTGTAAGCTCCAAAACTCCTTTGTTGAAGCTAAACACCTACTAAGATCTTAATCAAATATCTGAAACTAATTAAACACAAGATCATTAGTAAACTATAACTACATGAGTTAATCATCGTCAAAACTAGGGTGAGGGGCCTCTGGGCCAACAATCTCCCCCTTTTGATGATGACAAAACTTATAGAGTTATATATGGATGGATTAAAGTTAAGATTCATAGAAGCTCCCTCTTAACTCATGTATAGTAATAATCATAAAGATATTCAATGATATGCGTAAGCCAAACAACACATATATGCATAAATGGAAATAAACATACATAAACAAATCAAATTCTTTTCCCCATTTTTGCATAAACGTAAACATGCATATGTAAATCTCTAAATACTCTTCCCCTTTTTGTCAAATCATCAACAAAGGGGCTACCAATTGAAAAATACCAATTTATGATAAAATTATATATCGAAACATTATGATACCAATTTATGATACCAAATGAAAATAAACAAAAATTTTAAGATACCAATTGAAAATATCTTGTAAATTTTTGATACAAATAGAAAATGAAATATTGTACATTTTTGATACCAATTGAAATATATATTGTAAATTTTGATACCAATTGAAATTAAAAACCAATTGAAAATACAAACCAAATTTTTGGGTAAACACAACTCATTTTGCAATAAGAATATCAAATTGAGAATAATACCAATTTAAGATTATTGATACCAATATTGAAAATGTTAGCATATACCAAACTAAAGTATTTTTTATCATAAAGAATGGGAGTAAGATACCAATCGAAAATAAAACCGATTGAAAGATAAAACACGAATTTTTCTCCCCCTATATGAAATACTAATAAAAACGATGCATAACCTTGTATAAAATACCAATTAAAAATTAATTAATATTAAGGACTAAATCAAGCTTAGCATAAACATAATTTGTACTTTAAGATGTAAAGATATTGCAAGCACAATCAAATCATATATATATGTATGAAAATGTAAATACCAATCGAAATTGATACTATTTGAAGCTTGAAACATACATATATAGAAAACATAAATATGAGTAAACAAACATAAGAATATCAATTGTGATACCAATTGAAAATATAATGAGAATCAAGTGTATAACTCATACCTACCACCCTATTCAGCACATGTTTAGATAGATTTTCAATTTTGAGCATACAAGGTATGGTCGCCCATCATCCACCCTTTGGAAGGTAGGGGTTTTCAAAAATAGGATTTGAAAATATTTGAAAACTCTACCAATTGAAGAATATGAACTAGTTTAAGATAATTTGAAATAACTAGTTATAGATTCTTCAAAATATGAAACCAAATCATATATCTCATGAAGTATGCATTTTGCACAAAATTGGCACTCAAAATCTATAAAGCTCAAAAATGTACTCATAAAACAAAGTCATAAGTAAACACAAATAATGTGAGTGTACAAGAATCATGTGAAAAGTATAGTCATGAAAATAGGTAATGAAGCTCATACGAAATTCCTTCAAAAACATGAAAATCATCAAAATTAAATAGGTTTCATGGTATATGTATGTTTAATTAAAACTAAAACTATACATACATATCTTAAATACAAATGAGTCCATAATAGAATTTGCATGAAAAACAAGTGACTCAAGAGTATACATGTATATCTAAAGTTTTAAACAAAATTAACATATACATGAAGCTAAACACATTATCATGAAAAACATGTATGAAAAATAGGGAATACAAGTCAAAATGCACGAATCATCAAAACTAAGTTATACTAGTACATCTAATGGGTACAAATGAGCAATTAAGTACAAACATACAAAAATCAAATGTGGCTCATTAGTTGTACAAGTATAAGCATAAGTTTTAATGAAAACTACATCTAAACAAGTAATCAAATCATGAAGCATAAAATAAAACATAAACCAATATGATCATTATGTAAATGCATATGTTTTAGAGTTAGGATATACACAATAGCTAAACTAAAGTGAGAACACAAAATATAAATCTATATAAACATGGGTGTATCTCAAAGACTACATATGCATATCACTAGTCTAATTTACATGGCATTTAATAATAATCATGAAAAACTAAAACATGCTAAAAATCAACAATATGAAAGCATATAAACTAATAAGGAGTTAGAGATAGTTACCAAAACTATTAGGGCTAATCTCTAGATCTCCAAACCATGGTGGTCCTCCCACCAAACATCCCTTGAAAGTGATGCATCCAACATTTTTCACCATTTAGCTTGGAATGCATCCACCATCAAGGCACCATTACTCTCACCTCAACTGAGAGCCCACACCTATATCAAATAAAATAGGAGTAGATTTTGGTATCCATACCTTATTGAGTCCATGGGGGTTAGCACCTTTCCTAACCCAAATAAATTTATTTGTAAAATTTGAAGTATTTAATCTATCATAACAAAATTTTGCAAGGTGGCCCTTACGTCCACAATGTGTACAAGTGTACACATGAGCATACATAAAATCATGTGTGTGTGCATGATGAACATGTGTATACCATAGTTTGTTTGTATGCATATGAAGAGCATGTTTCTTGTGAAACATGGATTCCAACCGTGTGTGGTTCATGACACATTGGCTCAAAGTGGAGCCTAAACAATCTACACTTTTCTTTAACACACATATATCATTTTTAATACTTGAAGACAAGTGGAGCATGCAACATGTTTGCTGATAGAAGATCAATCTATAGTAGTATGATAAACATGGGAGTCTAAATCATTTTTCAAAGACATATTTTCTTTTGAAACTAAATCCAAATTCTTTGAAATTAATGCAATTTTATTTTTCAAAGTTTCATTTTCTTTTAAAATAAAATCAAGTTTTGAAGATAGAACCTCATTTTTCTTCAAAACATCATTACAATTATTTTTACTTTTTAAAATTTCATTTTCCTTTAGGGCAAGGTCAAGTTGGGATTTCAAGGAGTCTCTTTCACTTGAAATCTCATCCCTCTCTTGCAAAATCAAATCAAGTTTTAAACACAAATTCTTATTTTCTTTATTTAATTTAAAGCTTTTTTTTTTCAAAACTTGATACTTTTCAAGCAAGTTTTCACAAACAATAGATAGTTCTTCATTCAAAGCAAGGGCATCCATAATATCATTTTCTAAAGAACCAGCACAATCATCTAGATGAGTTTTCGAATGTACCTCAAGGGAGTTAATCCCTTGGACCATATAACAAGTTTCGTCAGACTCATCCACCAAGGATTCCTTCTCCACATGGTTTGTAATTTGTAGCTTTGGAGAGGTCAAAGTATTCCACACTGCAAAAGCGGAATCACAATGAGAAACCATAGAGAAATAATTTTTGCCTAATGTTTGTTTAAGTGCATCTAGGGCTTGTGCATTGGCTTCTATATACTTGTTATTATCAAGATAAGATTTCTTGGTAGTAGTAAGGTAAACATGCATTCCTAGGGTCTTAAGGTACATACTCATCTCAAGCTTCCATATATTGATATTAGAAACATCAAACATGGGAGGGGCGAGGTAATCCATGAGAGTATAAACTATATGTGTGCAAATGCAAATATAAATTAGCTAGCCAAGATCTCACTCCTAGGTTGTTAAACCTAATATCAAGAGCTTAGGCTCTGATACTAATTGAAAAATACATCTAGAGGGGTGAATAGGTGTATGGCTAGTCTAATGACAAAAGATGTGAAATTAAAAACTAATTGTAACACACTTAGTGTAACCAAGGAGTGTAGTCGAATTCCTGGTGACGGGCTCGAGACTATCTCCTCTAAATTCCTCTAAATAAGAGTTGAGGTGCTATATGAAGCTCTCTTGGTTCAACACAAGTGAGGGCACACACAAACAATACCAAGCATATAAGATATGAACAATATGAAATAATGCAAGGTATAAAAGAGAGAGAGTTTAGAGATAGTGGATCAATCGCAAACACCGAGAAATGTTTCGAGGTTCGAGCCACTGCTCTACATCCCTGCCTTCACACAAAAGGATTTTCACTATGCGTCCACACAGGACCTCCCACACAGGGAACCTCCACTAAGGACTTGGCAAATACAACTTAGGAGTACACAACTCCTCTCTCCAACAAAACAACCTCTACACAAGAGGCAAAGCATAACAACAGTCACCTCTCATTAGAGGGATAAGGCACTAAGCCAAACAACAACAATCACCTCTACACTTAGAGGGATAGGCACAAAGCCAACACTCTAACTACAATCACCTCTACACTTAGAGGGATACCAACAAACCAAAGCAAAGAAAGATAACAACTCTTGGTGATCACAAAGATCACAAACAACCTTGGTGATCACAATAGACCACAAACCAATTTTTCTCACAAAATAAGATCCTATAGATAGGATAGATATGATAACTCAAGTGTGAAAAAACAAGGAGTTTGGAAAACAAATCATAAAGAAAAATACTTAGGAAAATAACTAGAATAAGATAGAAATGAAGATCAAAACCAATATCCCAAATACTCTATTTTCTTTGATTTTTTCAACCCTTGAAAACAAATAAAGACAAATCCCTTTTAACCCAAAAATTCATTATGACTTTTTGTCTTTTCTGTCTAACGCGATCTCGTGTTTTCTCTGGACGCAGATTTCATCCTCGCATCTGGGATGCGAGTCTGAGTTTTATGAGACGCGGGTCTCTTTTTTAAAGAGACGCAAGTCTCATTTGTATACAATGGCAAACTTGTAATAATTAAAACACTCCTATTTATATGCACCACCTTTTCCCCGCTCTTTCTTTCATTCTTCTTCCTTTCTTCTTTCACTTCCAACTAACGGCAGCAGCAAACTAGCCCAAGGGGCTGCGTCTTTAGCCATCACCATGTAACACCCCGTTCCTGGAATACGTACGTAGATACGTATTCTAATTTTTCTAACATATTTCTTTGATTTATCTTGTACTTGTATTTGTTTTATCATTATTAGTGTGATTGTTTTGTATTGGATTTGGATTCGTGGACTCGGAGTCAGCCCTAGTCTAAACCGGGGGCTCTTTGGCTTTTAATAGAGTTAATGCTTTAACCATCAGGCCACTTTGGCTTTTAGATTCATAAGGATAGAATTTCTATTTTAACCATCTTTTGTTTACCCTTTAATTCTTCCAAATTAAAGAAAACCAAACTTCTTTGACTACTAAGATTCGAACCCATGTCCCATTCCACCACATCCTAACGCCTCCACCACTTCACCACTTTGATTTGTGGTCAAAGGCCACACGTTATTTATTTAAGCATTTTCTGCTTCATCTTCTTCTCCCCAACAAACACACGTCCTACTCCCTCTTCTTCCTCCCCACGTTCTCCACTCCTCCTCCCAACTACACCCACGCCCCCCACGACCTCCACCTGCGTCTTCCTATCTCTCTCAAGTTCCCTCTCTCCCTCTATCTCTCACTTACGTTTCTCTCTCCCCCTCTATAAAACCCCAAGCCTCCTCCTCCATGCATCACTCCATGGTTTCCCCTCCTTCCTCTCCCTTTGGCTTGCACCACTATCAGAGCACCAGCAGCTCCTTAGGCCGAGCTATGGCCGTCCACGCTCCGCTGGCAAGCGCGAGGAGACCTACATCCTTTCTGACGAGCTCCATGGGCCATCATCATCCTCTGCGAGCTCCACTGTTGACGGCAGCCCCCTCGGCCGAGTCGAACCCCCGGAGCTCGATCTCCCCGCCGGCGAGCGCGAGATCCCGAGCACTGCACCTTCTCTGTCGGGAGCCCCTCTGTCCAGCCTCTGTGATCTCCGACAGCAACCGATCCCCTCTGGAGAGCCACCGTCGTCGTCCACGAGATCCGCCGTCGACGGCCGCGCATGACCCCATGGCGGCGAACGCACCTTGCGTGAGCATAGGCACCTTCTCTTCCAAGACTCTAAGGTGCTGGAAGAAGATTCAGACTAAAGGGAAGCGTTCCGGGTAAGTTACTTTGCGTTGTCGTCGATTTTTAGTTATTGTTGGCATTTCATCGAACACGTAGCATACCCTCATTTAATCAACAATTTCACCATGAAAAACTTGTTTTAAATTTTAGTAAAAATATATAGGGATATTTAAGATATGTCTCATAATAATCATGATTTTTAATTTATTTTAAAATTTTGTTTTAATAAAAAAAATGAAAAAGAGTCCTCTGCTGTGCTTGGCCGAGAGCAGCAGCTGCTGCTGCTCTCGGTCAGGACCTGGCCGAGAGCAGCCAGGTCAGGGCCTGGCCGAGCCAGGCCAGGCCAAGACCTGGCCTGGTCTGGCCAGCCCAGCCAGACCTGGCCCAGGTCAGGTCTGGTCTGCCAGGCCGGACTAACAGACCCGAACCCGGCCCCAATACAAAAAAAAAAAGAAAAAGAGAAAAAGAAAGAAAGGAAAAAGAAAAAAAAGGAAAGAAAGAAAAGAAAAATAAATAAATAAATAACATAGAAATAAAATGTGTAGAATTTTACTGTAGCAGGCCCAGACCTAAACTCAACATTGTAGCAACAGACTCGTTACTGTAGCAAACAAACCCGTTAAGCCTTTTATTTATTTTTATCGATTTTTAGGTTTATTTTAATTCAGAAAATTCCAAAAAATTCACATAAAATTTCAGAAAATCACAAACTAAAGTTGAAACTCTGTAAAATTATTTTGATACAATATTACTTAGAATAAAATGAAATTAAATATTTTTATAATTACTATTCAATGATATTTTATTTAAAAATGACCAATAAATTTCTAAATAGCACAAAAAAAAATATGAAATTCATAATTCAGTAATATATAAATATTATACATCAATTTATTATTTTATGCATATATTTTATCATGAAAATATATTTTTAAATAGTCTCTATAAATTCAGAAATTGAATTATTTGGAAAATTAACCAACCAAAATTATAATAAATAGTAAAAAATTACATTCTTATTTAACTTATCACTGAATAAGAATATATCAAGTCTCTAATTAATTCACGCAATATTTAGGCTGCGAATTTTACCTAGAGCCGGTTGCAGTTACGAGAATTCAGACTCCAACGACATCAGGCAAGTGTACACGATTCTCCTCTCGTTGACTTTCTTATTTATCTTATTATTGATCTTAATTTTGCCTCTGAAGTATAAATTCTGGTTATCATATCGCATGATCGTTAACACTATCCTGTGATCATATTTACATATTCTCTTTCTCTTCCGATTATATGACTAATTATTCTATTCTTGATATTATTACCGATACTGTCTCGTGATCATGTTTTATTACCTTACATATCATGTTTGCATCTTGTTCCTGTACATACATGCATCCAACTTAAATTGGCATGATTGCTTGTATGTGGCAGACTGATTTATTGACATGAAATTTACACTAATCATGATAAATACTTTGATTTGGATCTTGAGGTTAATTGGATAATAATGAAGAAAGCTTGATAGTTAAAGATTGAATATCGATTGATATTGTGATCCTGATATTACTGAAAATTAATCAAGGAAACTAACTATTATATTCTGAGTAATTATTCAAGGATATCTTATTGGATTATGGACACATGATCCTGACCGTTTACTTTGACATTTAGATTACATGTCACTGACATTACTTGCACTATTTTGCATGCATCTGGTATCACTTGCACAACTATATATTTGTCACATAATATTGTCATTGTCTACATCGTCCCATGATTTTGATACACATTGTGTTCACCATCTAATGCTGATATTCTTGGTACCGATTCATGATCCTGTAATACTGAGTAACACACTGTTTGTATTTGCATTTAATTAATAAAATTAATCAAATTGGGGTTATTGGGGGAGACTGTAGCAGGAAAATCCAGGGAGGTGTGCTTGAAAGGGTGACCCCTTGTGGGTTTGGATGCCACACGTGATCTTGTTATTTATCCGCGCTCCTGTTATTACATGTTACATGATTGAATACAGTGAACTGTTTCTCCCTGCTATCAGGATCCACTAACGCATCACTTGTTTGATATGCAGTTGTCCTGTGGGATGGGGCACAGGATGGTTGCATTAGTTAGCGTAATAAAACATACTAGACATATGCACTTGCATCATATCCTGCATTGTCTTCAGTGATTTAGTACCTGAGATATATTTTCAAGATACTAGTACTTGAGACTCATGTGACATACATTGTCTTGACTACATGATACTCCTGGACATACCATGTTATTTTATCTTGTGATCTCGAGTTCTTATGATCTTGTGATTATGTTACACGACAGTTACTTGTCCAGGATGTCTCATGTTCATTATATACATGTCACACCATATATGAACGATCTTATTGTACATGAGCTATCTTCTCGATTATTCCTGTTATTGTTATTATCTTCAGTTCTCGATACTGCCAACCATATTATGCTTATGTCCTACTTATTGTTACTACATATTCATATTCCCTCTTTTATCATCCTTTTCCCTTCGTGTGCTCTTGCTAGTCCGCTTCTGACGGACCTTTATATTATTTTTCAGTGTTTAGATCTGGATGCCGGTATAGAGAGTTTTTCATAGATCATATTCTGGTTTCGCTGTTCTCCGGTGAGTTCAGTTTTCTTCTTGACTTATTTTATTCAGATATAGTGGATGATATTATTTACGATTTAGTTTTTCATATATGTGATTTTATTCCTGCGCTTGGTTGTATATGCATATATGTGTGCTATCCTGCTTGTTATTGACAGCCTAAGGTACTCATGGAAGAGATTTCACTCTTCGTGAGTATGTGCTGGCCATCGTCACGTACGCGTATTCCGTATTTTGGGAAGCGGGGCGTGATATGGTTTAGTTGGTATCAGAGCCAAGTTAGTTATATGCCATATATGCAATCAGGCCACATATATGATAATCATCCACGAATTTATCTGAGTAAACAGTCATTGACTCCCTTCTCTGACTCCATACTTATTCAATTGATCCCCGAAAACCTTTGAACCGTCACCTTGATGTGACTCTTCCATCCATGTAGTTTCATACCTAGTCTGTCTCTCTTGATCTTGTCTGGTTAGATTACTCTTAGTTTAGATTGAGGATAGATATATTGAGGACTTGACCTGATTATTTGGACGAAGAAGAATAATTGAGAGGATCATTGTCGAATTATATGGCAGTTAATTTTATGAGAAATTTTAGATCTGAAACTTTTTAGATACATGTCTACAACGGAATCATAGTGAGAGGTAAAACTTAAGATAATAATCATGCCTGGATTAAATAATGATCAAATCACATCCATACATATTGGATTTAGTGCATGGATCTTGGAGTGATAATCAAATCAATAAATGGAACTATTGCCTTGGGCAAAATATGACTATACCTTGGATCAGATTGCTTGGATTTAGTTTCTGAGGATTAGAATCTTGAAGTTTTCAGACCTAAGTAATATTTAAAAATATCTATCATAGTTTGAGATTTTGAGTTAATCCTATGACTCTTAAGAACATTGTAATTGGAATACCTTGATAAATTGAGAATCATGTGATCTTTGATTGAGGAATCACAGATAAAAGGAGGAGATAGGTAATCTGGATCTTTATGGAGATCAATAAATTTTAAACTCAACTTCTAGGATCTGAAGCAGGAATATAAAAGCAAGAATATAAAACCAATCTGAAAGATATATTGAGGATTGAGACAATAACTAATTACTGATTATTGATATCTGATCTTAGAATTTCCATCAGTGACTGCTATCTTGACTAATGATCTTCCAGTAGTGACCGTCTAATCTGATAATTGGGTTATTGTGATACTGTTAATATAAAACATGTACTCGAGGACTTGAGATTATTTGGGATCTTAATGATTTTTAAGAAATAAAAACCAGAGGCGATTATTATTTCAGCAATATGTGACGATCTCAGAGATGATATAATTTTGGAGTGATGTTATAAGGATGGTAACGTAATTGAGATATTTGAAATTCTTGTTCAATGTGATCGAATAGATCAAAAGAATTAAAAGAATAAATCAGTAGAATATGATTGCTGATAGACCTTAAGGATTTGATCTATAAATGATGGAAGTACTCTTATCAGTTGAATATGACTATAATGGATCGGGAGAGCAAAGTTATAAACTAATTATGAACTCTAGAAAGTTAATTTAAATCCCCGAATTTATAGTGATACTCTTGGCAGATGAATATGTTGGATCATGACCCATGATTGACTTGATTTTGGGTAATATCATATTGACATGACTATAGATCTAGGATAACCCTATCTCTCATAGATGCAGCTTCGATTCATATGTCGATGCCTGGCTGAATTTCGAGGACGAAATTCTTTTTATAAGGTGGGTAAGATTGTAACCCTCGGTTTCCGATATACGTATGTCATTACTGGTATCTGATGATGATTTAATCATCCTGATAGTCGGATTGAGGTCATTTCAACTCAAAATATCATTTTCCATTATTTTGAATTTTTCTGAATTTTTGGAATATTTTTGGAAATTATTGGAGAAGAATCTCAATTCGGGGTCAATCGGTGTCACGGTCTGACTCCAGGATTTTCGATTAACAATCGGAATGAATTTTGAAAATCTGACTTCACAACAATGTTCAGGATGACATCTTCTATTTTTTAGAATTTTTGAGGATTTTTCTGAATTAATAGAGTTTAATCCAATAAAATAATATTTAAATATTATTCAAAAAAGAAAAGAATGAAATTAAAATTAAAATAAAATAAAATAAATTAGAAAACCGCATGTGTTGCAGGTTTCGAACCCAAGCCCATGCTATATAGGATTAATGCTCTAACCATCAGGCTACTTTGGCTTTTAGATTCATAAGGAAAGAGTTTCTATTTTAACCATCTTTTGTTTACCCTTTAATTCTTCCAAATTAAAGAAAACCAAACTTCTTGACTGCTAAGATTCGAAACCATGTCCCATTCCACCACATCCTAACGCCTCAACCACTTCACCACTTTGATTTGTGGAACAGTATTCCAGATTCAGGGCTTCTACCGAACAGAGTTATGGAGACAGCATTCGGGACTCGTTCCGATTATTGTGATTCTTGATCGTGTTCTCAGAGCCACCAACTTCTGGCAGTTTTTATTTGGTGGACTGCAGACCCCGCTAGCCTCGCCGAGCGAGGGTCGTGTTTTAGTCAACCGTGGACCTAACTGGGTGTGGGCTTCGCTGCACCCTGATGCTTAGCATTTAGCGTTGTGTTACGCGCTGGCTTCGCTGCATGAGCTTCGCCAAGTGCAAGCCTCACAGAGTGTTAGCTCCGCTGCACCCTAATGCTTAGCGCCTGAGATGTGTTACGCGATGGCCTCAACTAGGCTTGATTTCGTCAGTGGCTAGTCCCTTCAGTACTTAGCACTCTAGCCCGTTCCTCGAATTTCTTCCACCTAGCGTGTTTTCATGGGTCCACTGGACAGGATTTTCTCGCTGTATCTGAGCTATAGCCATGATCCTTATGAACGATCCACTTGGCCAATCTTGAAGGGCCCAGATATCTTCTACATGTTTCATCTATAGTCGGGTTATCATTCAGAAGTCAGTCTTCAGAATTCTCCATGGTTATTCTATATTCTTGGCTATGTCTTTCGGAGATTGCAACGCCCAGTATTCAGAAATCCTTGATTGTCGGTCTTCTTTATTTATACTCAGTATTATCGGGGTTTTCTTTATCTTCAGTATTCTGGTTTATTCTCAGAGAAGTAGTATGTATGCAGCATTGGTAATTCTACTGCAGATTCTTTGTCAAGGGCAGCTTCATGCCATGCGGGGCTTTGTTTTATATTATGGATTTCAGCACTATGGATTTCTAGGGATTTTATCAGCTTTGCTTCGCAGTCCGAAAGAGCAGACAACAGGTCAGTATTATTATAGCATCGTCATAGGATATATACGGCAGAAGTGCAGAAACGTCTCAGTCTTAGTTTATCAGTCGATTGGTGGGAATTACCCTCAGTTACTCATATCTTGATTGGTAAAATCCTCGTTCCTATCCTTTCTGTGTTCATCTTTCCCTTATCGTAATTTTGAGGACGAAATTTTTGTAAGGTGGATGGAATGTAACACCCCGTTCCTGGAATACGTACGTAGATACGTATTCTGATTTTTCTAGCATATTTCTTTGATTTATCTTGTATTTGTATTTGTTTTATGATATTGGTGTGATTGTTTTGTATTGGATTTGGATTCGTAGAGTCGGAGTCAGCCCTAATCTGAACCGAAGGCCCGAACATAGTGCATTGATCGAATTGGCATTTCTAGTAATCCAATTTGATCGATTTTAATTTCAAACATCGTTTTTCAATATTTTAGATTTTTCATGATTTTCTGAAAATTTTCAAAATTATTTGCAAAAATCTCCAAAACTGGTGTCGGTCGGCATCGCTGACTGATTCCCGGATGCTTAATTTTCAAACGGGATTGAATTTTTAAAAATGACTTTCAGGTTACTTCTTAGAATTTTATTTTCTATCTAAATTCATTTTTCAGAATTTTTCTGAATTTATTGAAAATACACTGGTTTTGGTATCGACCGGTATCACCGAAAGATTCCAAGATTTTTAATTTGAAATGTACATTTAATTTCTCGAATCTGATTTCACCGGGTATCTTAAAAATAATATTTACTATTTTTGAGAATTTTTTGGATTGATTCTGAAACAGTCAATTTTTACCCTATTTTAATAATATTATTCTTTCCTTCTCTTTCTCCATTTCCTTTTCCTTCCCTACCCAAAAGTCAACCCTGACACATCCCATCCCCCATCACATCACCTGCCAAGTCACATCCCCCTATCACATCAAATCCCCTTTTAAATAAACTTTCCCCTTCTTTTCAAATCAATCCCTTTTTCTTTTCTTTCCTTTTCCTTTTTCTTTTTCTTCTTCCTTTTCTTTTTCTTCTTCTTTTTTTCTTTTTTCTTCTTCTTTTTCCCTGGAACCTGACGCCACCGCCCCTACCACCGGCGCCCGGTGGGGCCTGACCGCCGCCGTTGCACTGTCGGCGGCTGGGCGCGGCCAGGGGGCCTCCTGGCCCCCTGTGCAAGGCATGGAGGGGGCAGCAGCCCCCTCTCCTCTCTCTCTCTCTCTCTTTCTCCCTTTCTCTCTGTTGGCCACGCCGGCGGCCAGGGCCGCCGCCGGTGGCCACTGGCCAGAGAGGGGGCCAGTTTCCCCCTCTCCTTTCTCTCTCTCAGATCTCTCTCCCCCTCTCTTTCTTCTCTCTCTCACTCTCCTCCCCCTCTTTTGGGGTGGCCGGCGGCCACCCCAGCCTGCGCCGGCCACGGCGGCCGGCGCAGTGGCCTGCGCCTCCATGGCCACAGTCAGGGGGCGGCAGAGCCAGCCCTGGCCGGCATGAACAGGGGGGCGGCAGCCCCCCAATATTCTCTCTCTCCTCTCTCTCCCCCTCTCATCTCTCTCTATCCTAGTTCCTCTCTCCCTCTCTCTACTCTCTCCCTCTCCTATTCTCATTCTCTCTCTAAAACCCCTCTCTCTAAACTTTCTCTCTCTAGAATTTCTCTCTCTAAAAATCCCTCTTTCTCTCTCTAGACTTTCTCTCTAGAAATCCCCTTTCTCTCTAGACTTTCTCTCTAGAAATCCCTCTTTCTTTCTCTAACTAATCCTCTCTCTCCTCTTTCTTCTTCTCTCAAATATATATATATATATATTATTATATTATTATATATATTTATTTGGATTGTTGGCTTGAACATAGTGTTCGGATATTACTCGGTATTTCGTTTCGGTATTGAGGCGAGTACAGTTCTTTTGAACATGCATCCATTTTATCATTATGCAAGTACATTCCTTTTGATATTTCATGTTTTATTACCATCATTTCATGTCTAACAACTGTTATCCTGCTTTTATTCATGATTTGTAAGTTGATATGTATAACACCGACACTGATATGTTACACTCGGTACTTGCCATGTTGTATTTGACACATGATACCGGACACCGGTATTTGCCATATTTGACACCGACACTTGCCCTGTTATATTTGACACCGATATTTGCCATGTATATATGACACCGATACCTGCCATGCTATATTGACATATGATACCTGACATCGGTACTAGCCATGCTATATTTGACACTTGATATATGACACCAGTATTTGACATGCTATATTTGCCACATGATATATAACACCTGATACCTGGCACCTGACACCTGTATTACCTGGCATATTCATATTATTATGTGACCAGACATCTAGTACTCCTGTATCTCTTGTACTCCTGTATCTCCTGAACTCCTGTACTCCTGAACCCCTAAAAAAGGGTGACTCCTGATATTATGCTTCTGATATTATATTCCTGTTAATTCCTGTAGTTGGATAATCATGGTTATATTGTATACACTTGTGGACATTATCTTTAGGCAATATATATAATAAAATACTCAACTTATACTGGGTGGGGGAATGATAGAAACCTGTATGATATCATATTTATAATGGTGATATTTCTGAAGTGTCGTGTGGGGCGCGTAATGATAAGTCCCGACAAGCAGTAGCCTGAATCTGAAGTGTCGTGTGGGGCGCGTAATGATAAGTCCCGACAAGCAGTAGCCTGAATCTGAAGTGTCGTGTGGGGCGCGTAATGATAAGTCCCCAGAAGCAGTAGCCTTACTCCTGAGCTAGTCCCGGGCAGAGACGGGACCCACTATAAATATGAGCCATCAGATTTATCAGTTTCCAAATAATAACTCGTCTTATCCATAAGTGGATGTATGTGTGCCGGTAGCACATACAAAAGCATATGAATCGGATGAATAACATAAAACAACCAAACAGTAATAAGGTTAGGAACGTGTGATATTTGGTCTCTCCTTTGTTCGGGTCCTGGTACTCACATATGAGACCCGGGTAAATTCTACAGAATGCGAACTCTAGTATGGACTATCGGTGATGTGAGGCGCTAGTAGGGAGGCAATTAAAATATCAAACGGTATTGATTATTATTATTATTGGATAAATTAAAATGTTATACCTCTATATTTCAGTTATAGTGATATGTTCTGAGTTGACACCCTGCCTTATGACACATGATTTATGTGGCACAATGATTACTCTAGACACACTATAGTTCTGTTACCCTGAGGGCAACTCAAGTTGTATAAACTCAGAGAATGGTGACATCGGATATGTGGTATATAGATGAGGGTTTCCTTGTTTGGATTATCCCCTCGATGTATCAATCCCGTGAACCCATAATCGAGCTTGTACAACTAGTTTTGTCCATACTTAGATTTATCGTGTGTTTAGTGTATTTATCTCATGTTATATATATTTATCGCATGATTATGTGTACCTATGCTCTCTATACCGTTTCCATGCATATTTTCTGATTCAGATTTACTTGATCTTGGATTTACTGTCATTTCCTTTATGTTACTTGTCATTTCTTGTACCTGCATGCCTGGACCACATCACTTGATCATGTACACGTGTGCCTGTTATGCACGCCATCTGGCTTTATTCTATGTACTCGCTGGGGTTGTTAACAACCCTAGATCCTCATGTCCAGATCCTGGAGTCTGGACCGTGACGGCCTTGTTGTAGTAGATTAGAGTAGCGAAGCGGGAGTGTGGATTAGCAGTTGCCCATCTGGACTCTCCTTCTTCCACCTCTCCTTAATCGGCTCGCAAGATTCTCATCTTGCTACTCGTTAGTACTTTCCAGTATTTCATATTGTGCCTCCTGCTTTTGTGCTTCTTAATGATCATATATTCTTCAGATATTATATCATGCCTTGTGATAAATGTGTGCTGGTGTTATTATTGCTGGATTGTGTGTTACCACTGTGCTTCCGTACTCTGATTCTTACTTGTACTGATGCTTAGTATATATACGTGAGGATATCTCTGACCTGCGTATATACGTCGCAGTAACGACTCCGTACCCGAGGGATCGGGGCGTTACACACCACCATCAAACCCTCCTTCCTTCACTCTCCATCATTTCCCTCCATCTCCTCCTCCATTCCAACAATACTATACTTGTTATCCTGTATTACATACAGTGACATGAATCTTGTACTTATTATCCTGTATTATATATATACAGTGACATGAATCTACAGTACTCATGTACTCTTGAATTCCTGATCATGTCTTGCACCTGCTATTCCCGTAAATTGATAATTACATAATAAATCATAAAAAGAAATAACTTACATCGGGTCGGGGGAAACTTATGGCTATCAATATATGTTCGTGTTACAGTGGCCCTAGGTATGTTGTGCAACTAAAACTTTTGGTCTGACTTGTGGGCCTTAAGGCGACCGAGGGGAGTACTGACTCCCTCCTTATGGTACCATCTTGATAACGACATTCTATAAGACCCTCCTATAGGCCTTGCGGTCGGTTCCATACAACAGCAATGGAACGTCCTAGACCGTGGTCCCAGGCATGTATGAGACCCACTGTAAACATTGTTTGTTGATACCCCCGTTGGTTTCCAATAACAACCTTGTTTTACTCAGATGTGGATATATGTGTTCGGGACGCTAGTTAACATATCTAGACATCTGGATAAGACGAGTAATAATAATACCAAAAGATGCCAATTATGAATCCGTTTTATACTTTGCCGAGTTTGCTTTCATCGGGTTTTACATCGGATTTCCGGTTCTTGACCGCTATTGTATTATAGCTGCTTACATCCTGCTTTACTACTTGTGTTCTACTCCTCTAATCTCCTGCTCTTATCTTATCATGCCATGAGTATTCCCTGCTTGATATCAATTGTTGTATATCTACTTGCTCCTGCATGCTTGTGCTCACGACATAGTTTTTAATGCATGTTTATGATTTGGATTTTTCGATACACTTGTGCTTATCTATGCTCGCCACTTGGCATTCGCCACCACTCGCCGGGGAGTTCTGTCTGACTCCCCTGGATCCATATGTCCAGGTTTCGGAGCTTGGAGCTTGTGGATTCTCCCAGTTGTTGATCAGAGTGGCGCAGCGGTAGCGTGGATCTCCAGCAGACCATCTAGAGCCCCATCTTTCCAGGCCCCCTGCTTGGCTCTAAAGTTTTCCTGCTATGATTCTGAGCCTCCTTTTATACTGTTCATACTTATACATCTCTTTGTACTCTCACATTTGCGCCTATCGGTGATGTAATATTTTTATAATATTTGTCACATCTGGTGATAACTTTGTAATTGTACTCTTATGTTGGAATGTATAATGCACCATGTGCTTTCATACTCTTATTCTTGCCTATACTGATGCTTAGCGTATATACGTGAGGGTATTTCTGATCTGCATATATACGTCGTAGTAACGTCTCCGTACCCGCAGGACCGGGGTGTTACAAGATGGTTTCAGAGCTTAGGCTCTCACATCTTCAGTACAATCAGTCGGCAAATAAATGGTAAAGAAATTTGCAACTGGAATGCATGAGTCGTGGTTATACAATCCAACTATAAGTACAGAGTTATCTATTCTCTCTTGATAATCTTATCCTTGAATTCTGAAGTCCTCCCATCATTTCATACTTCAGTTTCTTGTTATTCTTGGACCAACTCGAACATAAAAAGATGAGAAAATCATAACTGTTCTGGTTCTTCTTAGGATGGCCCTAATGGAGGAAGTGTTGATTGAGATGATTTCTACAAAATATGATGAAAAACTAACAAGAATAGACGAAGATCCCGCACCAAAGATTATTGATTGCACTCCGGGAACAGAAGCTAGGCAATATGTCGGATTTCAAGAAATTACAGCCGGCAATCTTTTCAGGCACGGAGAAGCCCTAGATGCATAGCAGTGGCTGGTAAACATGACAGATCTTCTGAAGGCAATTTGGATCCCTGATGAGAACTAAGTGGATGTGACCAAGATTCAGTTGAAAGATGTGGCCAGAACGTGGTGGTTGGTGGAAGTAGCAAGACTAGAAAAGCCCACTACTTGGGACCAGTTCTCGAAGGATTTCTATGAGAAGATTCTTCTCTGTAATAGCTCAGAAAGAAATTAAAGAACAATTTATCAAATTGCAGTAAGAGGGTTGAATTGTAGAAAAATACACTGCAAAATTCCTAAGGCATAGTCGGTTGGTGTCATACATGGTGGCTGACAAGAAGAACCGAGCAAGTAATATTTTAGTGAGACCTGAAGATGAGGATCAAGATGTTTCTTATTCCCAAGCAGCCCAAGAAGTATTCTCAAGCTTTTTTTTTTGCCATCGCTCGGGAAGTAGAACGGACTCAGAGAAGAAATATCAGGATGAGATGTAGATGAAGTTGGCGAAGAGACCCTCTCAGTTGATGGAAGTTGAAGATTCAGACAGGCCCCTGGATGCCCCACTAGCTAAGCCATCCCTCCAACCTTGCCCTCAGCATATGACATATGGGTACTATCTGAAGCAGGGCACCTATAATGCAACCGCCAGATAGGTCATGAATTATTTATATACGGTTCCAGAGATCAGTTGAAAAGTGACTGTCCGTTCAAGGAGGTAGAAAACATCAGACCGATTAGATTAACTCATCCAGTAACACCATTGGGAGGGAATCCAGGACCTACTGGCAGAATAATCTTGCTTCATTCCCAGCATCAAGCTTAGAGTCAGACACAAAAAAGACAAAGAGTTAGGGCAAATGATAGAAGGAGGAAAATATATAATCTGATTAAAGAGGAAGTCAAGATACGGGTGAAGTGAAAATAGGAAGGGATGCTCAATATCTGGAACAGGAATCTGGAGGGTACCGATAGTAACCCCCATTTTATCATGTCCGGGAGTTGGTAAGTTCTCCATATCAAGTCCTTCTCATTGCACTATCATCATCAATTTAGTCCGTTCGTGTCTACCTCCTTATTTTATGATTCCTATCTCTTCTATTTTTTTTTACTATTCTGATTTTCGTAATCCTTATGCCAACTTAAGATATGCATAGACTAGAGAGGTAACAACAGGGCAGATACGGTTCGCTCTCATTATGTTCTAGCATTCCTCGACTCTGGCACATCACATTGTCTTATATTAGATAGATCTTCGGCCTCACATTCTATTCTTGTATTTATGGATACATCATGGGGGACCAGTACAGCAAGTGGAGTAGTCATCACTTATATAATCAGATAGACTGTATCATTGCATGAGGAGTGTCAGTATAAAAGTATTCCACATTCAGGATTTTTGTCAGACAGAGTTATGGTATTTTCCATTTTTATTACTCCAATAGCGATCATAATTTCTTCGACCATGTTCATAGAACTCGGGTATTCTCAGAACTGGTCTGTAGTCAGGTTATTATTCAGAAGACAGCATTCGGGACTTGTTTCGATTATTATGATTTCTTGATCGTGTTCTCAGAGCCACCAACTCCTGGAGGTTCTTATTGATTTGGTGGACCATAGGCCCCGCTAGCCTCGCCAAGCGAGGGTTATGTTCTAGTCACCTGTGGACCTAACCGGGTATGGGCTTCGCTGCACCCAGGTCCTCAACATTTTGCATTGTGATACGCGCTGGCTTCGCCGCTTGAGCTCCGCTAAGTGCGAACCTCGCAGAGCGTTAGCTCCGTTGCACCCTAGTGTTTGACGCCTGACGTTGTGTTAAGCAATGGCCCCACCTAGGTTCTGCTTCACTTGTGGCTAGTTCTGGCAGTGTTTAACACTCTAGCTTTGTTCCCCATATTTCTTCCGCCTAACTGTTCTCGTGGATTTAATGGATCGGGCTTTCTTATTGTGTGTGAACAATCTTGTCATAATTTTCCCGACGATCTATTTAGGTAACATTGCTGGGCTTGGGTATTCTTTAGTATTTCATCTATGGTTAAGTTATCATTCAGAGAACGATTGTTCTATATTCTTAATTATGAATTATAGAGTTATCAGATCCTAGTGTTCAGGACTTATTATCATCAGTTGTTCGTTTATGTATCTGTGATCAGTTATCGAATTTTCTTTATCTACAATTTTATAATCTGCTTTCAGAGTGGCAAAGAACAGGCAAGACATCTATAATCTTGCCACAGATTTTCTTCGGGGATGATTTCGTGCCTAGCAGAGTATGTATACATTCTGAACGGAGTAAGTCGGTCTACAAAAATTCTGGCAGATAATTATATGATAAGAATTGTTCAGTTACATGGTATTCCAGTTATATTGTATGAGGCAGAGCCACGAAATTCAGATCACTATCTTGTTGAAGTCTTCAGAGAGATTTAGGGACTCTGCTTATATGCAACTTATCTTATCACTCTCAGAAAGTCAGAGTAGTCCAATCGGACCATATAGAATCTTTATCTTCTTCTAGCAGAATTCTCTTATTAATAGTTATCAGATATACATTGTTATGGCACCATCTGGAGTTCTATATGGTGGAAAGTATAGAGGATGCCTAGGCCCAAAAGTATTAAGCAGGAAGTTGTGAGATCACCCTTAGTTAGTCAAAACTTGATTGGTATAATCTCCATTCTTGTCGTTCATGTGTTCATCTCCCCCTTATCGAAATTGTGAGGACGCAATTTTTTATAAGGTAGATGGAATGTAACACCCCACTCCCGGAATATATACTTAGTTGCATATTCATATTTTCTGATCGTATTTTTTTTTTACCTTTGGTATTTTTGTGTTATAAATTATTTATATGATCATTTTATAGTGGATCTGGATTCGTGAACTCGGAGTCAGCCCTAGTCTGAACTGGGAACCCTATCCTAGAATATTGCTCAATTCAGTCTTTCTATATTCAGATTTAACTAATTTTAGTTTCAAACATAATTTTCTAATATTTTAAATTTTCTATAATTTTTCTAAAATTTTTCTGAATTAAATTGGAAATCTTCAAAACTGGTGTCGACCAATGCCGCTGACCGATTCTCAGATTTTTTAATTTACAAACGGAGTTGAAATTATAAAAAAGGCTTTTATATTATTTTTTAAAATAATATTTTCTATCTAAATATATTTTTTGAGATTTTTCAGAATTTATTAAAATCCGGCCGACCCAGTGTACACCGGTATTAACGGTGGATTTCAGGATTTTTATTTTGAAAACAGGATTGAATATCTAAATTTGATTTCACTAAACATCTTAAAATAATATTTATTATTTTTAATTTGAGATTCTGACTTACTTTATTTTTTGGGCTTTTCCGGAGTTTTCGGTGTTTCCCAGATACCGGAATTTTATCCAGATATTTTACTTTTCTCTTTTTTCATTTTCTCTCTCCTCGCTAGACACAAGGCTCACCAAACCTAGATTCGATCTTTAATGAAGAGATTCATTTTCATTCTGCATTTAACGCCTTTAAAGTCAACTATGATCAAGTCATTATGACTTTTATCTTTTCTGTCTAACGTGATCTCACGTTTTCTCTGAACGCAGATTTCATCCTCGCGTCTGGGACGTGAGTCTGAGTTTTATGAGACGCAGGTCTCTTTTTTAAAGAGACGCAAGTCTCATTTGTATACAATGGCAAACTTGTAATAATCAAAACACTCCTTTTTATATACACCACTTTTTCCTTCTCCCTCTTTCATTCTTCCTCCTTTCTTCTTTCACTTACAGCCCAAGGGGTTGCGTTTTTGGCCATCACCACCATCAAACCCTCATTCCTTCACTCTCCATCATTTCTCTCCATCTCCTCCTCCATTCCAACAACAACAACACCATCTCCACCACCATCTTCTTCCTCCTTTTTCTATCAAAACAACCCATCTTCACCATTACTTTCTCCCCCATTTCCACCACCACTTACACCACCTTGGCCATCAACAACCATGTCATCTTCCTCTCCTTGGAATACTCTTTTTAACGAGGTATAGTTTCGTTCTCTGAAACACTATTTCTAAAACTTCAAAATTCCTAAATCAACTAGACTTGCACCCCACAAAATTGCTTAGGCTTGGGCTACCGGCCTCCGGCCACCTAAGACCTCCGCCGGCGACCGCCGGCAAGCCATAGCCGTCCATCCTCCCCCTTCCCTTCTTCTTTTTTTTCTTTCCTTCCTTCTCTTTTCTTTCATTCCTTCTTTATTTCTTTCTTTCTTTCCTTCTTTCTTTTTTTCCTTCCTTTTTCTTTTCTTTCTCCTCTAGTTTTACCCCCTGCGTCTCTCTCCCCCTGTCAACCTTGCGTCTCCCCAACCCTGTGTCCCCCTTTCTCTCCCTCCATCACTGCGTTTCTCTCTCTTTCTATTATCTTTCTTACTCCCTCATCCCCTTGTCTCTCTCTTTCTCTTATATTAATTGCTAGACGCGGAGCTCACCTCCACGTTCTAACAATTCTTTAACGTGATTTTCGCGTTCTTAATATTTGTAAAACGTGATCCTCGCGTTCTTGTAACAATGCGACGCAGAGCTCATGCCCGCGTCTGCGTTCTTCTAATGTTATAGCTTAAACACGGGTCTAGAACCCCGCGTTTGTGGAAATCTACACAACACGACCCCTGCGTCTGTGACCCCCGCGTCTTACTCTCAACACTGCCTCTCCTTGTACACACTCTCTCTCCCTCTGCACTCTCTATGGACTTCTCTCTCTAGCTCTCTCTTTATCTCTCCTCTCTCACATTCTCTTTCCTCTCTTGATTTCTTTCTCTCTCTATCACTTTATCTTTAACGCATGTTCGCGTTGGTACCTGAAATCCGGAGATCGAAAATTTCACAGTATTTTCCGTATTTAGGCGAGTGTTCTCGCTTTCCTTTTGACTTCCTTTTCATCGGGTCGACTTGTATTATTCACGATTTGTGCTGTTTGGAACTAACACTTTCTGCAGGTACCCTTGCCTTCTGGCCTAACCTCTGGGTACAACCTTTGAGGTTTAAAGTTCTTTGGACTTTTTCTGTGCTACGCCTGGTAGGCGGACGTAGCGTCAACACTCTACCACTTACTCCGTTCTAGCGTAGTTACCCCGTGAGCATGGCTTCCCCGTGAGCGGTAGTATGGCGTTCATACGCTTGCTGTGACGCGTGTGTCTAGATATGCTGCGAGCGGTAATCACGCCGAGCGTGATAGCATTTAGTGTTGTACATTAGTTTCGCTCTAGCTCTGCTTAGCTCCTCTTGGATGTTGCTTGCTTGCGGAATTACTTACCTGCCAGTTTATCGATTCTTTTATTAATGGTTATGAAGAGTTTAAAATCTTACTTATATTATTTTTTTTTAAACTGCATGGTTTTCGGTATTCATACCAATCTTGTATATCATACTATTTCCTGATAATGTTTGGTCTTCTGGTATTTGTATTGATTCCTTATATCATTACGGTTTTCCTGTATCGCCTGAGATGCTTTCACTTGATGTGCTAACATATACTATAATGTCCCTTGTCACCTTCCTGATATCACCTCATGTCATGTTAACACCTGACACCTGACATGCTACTACTTAGCATTTGCTCCTTATTATAACACGACTTATCACCTGCCTCCTGATATATTAATATCTGATCTGTGATTATCACATTTACGAGAATACTATATTTGTTATCCTGTATTACATACAATGACTTGAATCTTTTACTTATTATCTTGTATTATATATACAGTGACTTGAATCTATAGTACTCATGTACTCCTGAATTCCTGATCATGTCTTGCACCTGCTATTCTCATAAATTGATAATTATATAATAAATCATAAAAAGGAACAACTTACATCGGGTTGGGAAAACTTGTGGCTATCCATATATGTTCGTGTTTACAGTGGCCCTAGGTATGTTGTGCAACTAAAACTTCCGGTCTGACTTGCGGGCCTCCAGGCGACCGAGGGGAGTGCTGGCTCCCTCCTTTCTGGTACCATCTTGATAAGGGCATTCTATAAGATCCTCCTGTAGGCCTTGCGGCTGGTTCCATACACCAGCAATGGAACGTCCTGGACCATGGTCCGGGCATGTATGAGACCCACTGTAAACATTGTTCGTTGATACCCCCGTTGGATTCTAATAACAACCTTACTTTACTCAGATGTGGATATATGTGTTCTGCGACGCTAGTTAACATATCTAGACATCTGGGTAAGACGAGTAATAATAGTACCAAAAGATGCCAATTATGAATCCGTTGTATACTTTGTCGAGTTTGCTTTCATCAGGTTTTATATCAGATTTCTGGTTCATGACCGCTATTGTATTATAGCTGCTTACATCCTGCTTTACTACTTGTGTTCTACTCCTCTAATCTCCTGCTTTTATCTTATCATACCATGAGTATTCCCTGCTTGATTCAATTGTTGTATATCTACTTGCTCCTGCATGCTTGTGCTCACGACACGATTTTTAATGCATGTTTATGATTTGGATTTTTCGATACACTTGTGCTTATCTATGCTCGCCACTTGGCATTCGCCACCACTCGCCGGGGAGTTCTGTCTTACTCCCCTGGATCCTTATGTCCAGGTTTTAGAGTTTGGAGCTTGTAGATTCTCCCAATTGCTGATCAGAGTGGCGCAGCGGTAGCGTGGACCTCCAGCAGACCATCCAGAGCCCCATCCTTCTAGGCCCCCTGCTTGGCTCTAGAGTTTTCCTGCTATGACTCTGAGCCTCCTTTTGTATTGTTCATACTTGTACATCTCTTTGTATTCTCGCATTTACGCCTATCGGTGATGTAATATTCTTATAATATTTGTCACATCTGGTGATAACTTTGTAATTGTACTCTTATGTTGGAATGTATAATGCACCACGTGCTTCCGTACTCTGATTCTTGCCTGTACTGATGCTTAGCGTATATACGTGAGGGTATTTTTGACCTGCGTATATACGTTGTAGTATCGTCTCCATACCTGCAGGATCAGGACGTTATAAGTTTTGATCACTAGCATCTCCCAACTCTTTTATTCACTCTTTTTAATTTTCTTGTTTAAAATCATTTCCTGTTTTTTTCACTTTCTCAATCTACCACTTTCTTCACAAATTAACATAACTTATTTTCCTTTTCTTTTAAACAACAAGAGAAGAAATTTAATCATTTTAAGTAACTTAAAAGAGAACTTGCAAAACGCTTCCATCGCTAGTCCTTCCTTATGGGTCACCACCCGTATAGCCACTCGTTATAGCTATAACATTGAATACCTTGTACTGCCTATTATCAATTCTGAAATTCAATATAATCTGTGTGCGGGTTCCAACTCAATCAGTAACCTCCGGCATCTCTTTCGTGATGAATTCAGGTATACTTAAAACCCTCCTTCCCTTTGATCATGATAAAAAGACTATGCATATATGAGATCTTGTAAGGAAAAAATTTAGATCTAGCATTATCAACTTCCAATGCAATTGTGTGTTAATGATTGTCTTTTCCTTTTTAGGAAAAAGTTATATTCCATTGCAGTGTCTTGAACATCATGAACACCGATTTTTCTCAGGTAAGGGTCGAATATTGGACCAAGTAGCCTGCAACAGAATTACAGTATAGAATATGATAGCAATTCAGCTGGTTGGGAAACAATCTGTATGATCTGATATCAATTGTTGTGATTTCAGGGGAGGATCGCCCCCACGACCGGATCAAGTAGGGCGACGCAACGGAAACAAACCACATGATCTAGTAAGGCAACTTGAAAAAGAGAAGAAAAAGATATTCCAAAGTAGATAGAAAATCAACACACAATATAATGTGGTTCCATTGATTAAACAGATCGTGTGTACGTCTATGGGAGAAGGGGAAGAAACTTTATTAAAACTTTGAGGGAGTACAATAAGAATTGCTTACACCTCACGCTGAGAAAATTACAAGTCATTGATGGTCGCCAAGAACAGCGAACTCTTGTGGCTAAGCTTCTCTCACGAATTTCTCACCTAAATGAATTATATCCTTAAGAATTATAAATTTATTGGATTCGAATACATTGAAGACCCTATTTATAGATCATAGAGCTCTCTTAATTCTAAACAAACTCCATCAATTAGAATAAAATAAACTTGAATCCAACTTGAATTCAAAACAGATCTAAAAAAGAAAACTGTCAGAGATCTGACATTAATTGACTTTCTCCATGACGTATTCACGTCATAATTCTAGCACAGCCAACTGAAGATAGTCAAGTTGTCTGTGAGGGTCCACGTTCCTGTTTCCCTTCATGAATGCAACATTAGAAGTGGGGTTGTCTTAGTTTGCAGCCCTACAGTGTGACACTTGCTTTCATACTGGAGAGAGACACCTACAACTTCCAGGGACAGCTCCTTATCAGAATTTTGTTTGTTTGTAACCACTGCAGTATCCCCAATAGCCTCAGCTTTGGGACATCAGGCTGAGGCACCACAAATAGGAATCAGAATCACGGATCCACAAGGCCCTTTGGGCCTACTTGTGACTATGCTTTCCCCACATTGCCTCTCACTTTATATCTTGGCCATGCATCTTCCCCCTTTTGAGAGCAATTGTTGGGCTCTGATAAAAGGGCAGTGGACTGTGCTTGCATTAGGTGCAGCTTTAGAGCTTTAACTGTTCAATCCAATCACCTCACATACATGAAAGCATGTGAGTGCACATGGAGATGAAGAGGATGAGGCATTATGGGAGGATGTATGTCTCTAATTTATAGAAGAAAGAAGTCTCAACCCTGTGTCTTCTCTAGCTCCAACAACATGCTTTTCTCTGAGAAAGTTTCTGCACTTCTTTTCTTTAGCAAACAAGGTTGATTGGTTTGAGGAAAGTTGGATGGGAGTGGGCCAACGGGATGTCATTTCACTTAGGATGTCAATCACTTGAAAGGCTAATAAAGCTAGAATCCTGATTTCCCCCTTAATGAAGTTAAGTATGACCGTGCCACTGTTTAGGTATTCGGTTCATGTGTGCGAGCCACACACATATATTATAAGTCGATTAATCTTGTGTTGACATGTGGATAAGAGTCGAGTTTCAAGAGGACAAAACTTTAAATTCTTTCTTTGGACCTCTTATAATATTATTGGAGAGTCAATCTCACGTGTCAATGCGAGATTACTCCTTTTATAATATGTGTATGTGCCTCACACGCATGAACTGAACCCACTCTTTGGGGTCTATTGTGGGGATTCTACTTTTGGTGTGTGGCTCTCTAGGTAAGTGTGAGTAGGAAGGCGAGGCGGCCGGCCGAAAACACCGGGGCACGAGTAGCCGGTTGTTGCAATTTCTAAAATGGCACAGTTAAATTAAACAAGGTCATTTGTAGGGGATTATCCTGCCCTGTTATGATGAGATTAGGCTGAGGGAAAAGAGTCTTGAATCTTTTGATTTTTTTTTTTTTTTTTTTGTTTGATTGCGGAAACAAGCAGAGGTCAGAGGCTCGGAGATGGTCTAACTAGGCTTGTTTAAGATCAGCGATACCTGGTCTTTCTGATTTGTCATGCGTAATCTTGTTGTGGACAGTCATGAGGTTGTATCAAAATTATAAATAACTTAGTGTTATCTTTATACTATATTAATGGATCCACCGAACGTACAGGTTAGGTTCCATTCATCTGAAATCTTTTTTATTTTGATATTACTTTTAGTTATTTGTTTCTATATATATATATATATATATATATATATATATATATGAGATAGACTTGTATCCTTTCAAAAGGATTTGATCCCGGATCCTTCCCACTCAAATTCAACCCTCCAACATTCGAATACAAGATCCACTCCGTTGAAGTTGATCTATACTATTTCAAGTATTTATAAACCAAAAATCAAGTGTTTTAAATACTTTTTGCCCATCCATCAAGTAGGGGAAAAACGGACGGCCTAAATAGTGAGTTGGTTAGTTTAACGGTGTAGAACATTTGAAATCTAACAAAAATTAGTTTATAGGGGTTTTTAAATGTTTAGATCATAATGAAATGGCCGGATCGAGAATTTGTATGTCTAAAGACATAGATCTAACCAACTCACTACTTTCGGCTGTCCATTTTGCGTCGCTTGATGGATGGGCAAAAAGTATTTAAAACACTTGATTTTTGGTTTATAGATACTTGAAATAGTATAGATCAACTTCAACGGAGTGGATCTTGTATTCGAATGTTGGAGGGTTGAATTTGAGTGGGAAGGATCCGGGATCAAATCCTTTTGAAATGATACAAGTCTATATATATATATATATATATATATATATATATATATATATATATATATATATATATATATATATATATATATATATATATAGTTACTGTATCTCAGCCGACAGCTGAGAGAGTTTCTTAGCCGGCGATGACGTGGCCGAATATATGCCACATATCGGTCGCAGAGTGTATGCGTCAAAAAAATCAAAAAAATCTCGCATAAAGAAGCGTCAATCAAATTGACCAAAATACCCCTGTTTACTTCTAAACTAGCAAAAACTCATCCACAACAAAATTTTTCCTAAAATATTTGTAATTTACAGAGAATTTTCTTTTGAATATATCTACAGTTATAAAATTTCTAATTCCACTACATCGAAATTATAATGGAAAAAAATGGATCAAAATAATGAGAAATAAACAACAGCAGTGAAAAGTAAAAAACATGCGTAAAATATAAAAAAAACTGTTGGTTTTTTATATTTTTTAATATTTTATTTCGTGTTATTTTCAATTCATATAGGTTTAATAAAAGAACTAAAATGAATAGAAAAAATGAAATTTAATGTGGGACAGCCGTATATTGTTTTTTCTATTATAAATGTACAGTGTAAAAAAATAATAAAATACAATGGTTAATAATTTTGCAGATATTTTATAAATCAGATATTTCCGTAACTGCCACAATATTTGCAGATTGGTTGGATAATATTTCATCTAATTTTAAAATGAACTGCGACTATGGTCGGTCAAGGTACTAAGAAATTGCTTTATTCTTAATATATATTATAAATTGGATCCAGGTCGCAGTACACATACATTCAAAAGTATAATAAAAAATATATATATAACTTTCAATTTTATATCACTACTGCGACCCAAGTCGCATTCCTTATTTGCATAGAAATAACAGACGAAATATTCGATCGTTTAGCACTGCGACCACAGTCACTATCTTTTTTCGCATGGCTTATGTAACAGAATTTTAATTATTTTCTAAAGTCTACAATCATAGTCACAGTCATAATACAAAATTTTTGATCAGACTTAATATATATAACTCTTCAATTTTATATCACAATTGCGACTTTAGTCGCATTCCTTATTCACATAGAAATAACTGACGAAACATTCTATCGTTTAGCACTGCGACCACGGTTGCTGTCTTTTTTGGCATGCCTTATGTAACAGAATTTTGATCGTTTTCAAAGTCTACGATCATAGTCGCAGTCATAGTACAAAATTTTCGATCACTGCGACCATGGTCGCAGACTTAATATATATAACTTTCAATTTTATATCACGACTGCGACCCTAGTCGCATTCCTTATTCGCATAGAAATAACAGACGAAACATGCTATCGTTCAGCACTGCGACCACAGTCGCTGTCTTTTTTCGCATGCCTTATGTAATAGAATTTTGATCGTTTTTTAAAGTAGATTAGCCCTGCGACCGTGAGATCAGTCCGCGTATATCACATCTTAAAAAATACTATATTGATTATTATGAATTAATTGAAGTAATTAATATTCTATCTACCGTGATATAGCAACAGTCTCGAAAAAAGAGATGTACTAATATTAATCTCGATAAAGGAAAGATGTGCACCATACATAATCTAAATATATAGGAAAATATTCTATAAAAAGTTAGTCTGTAGTTCACATAATAAACCTCTGGAAAAAAAAAGGAACTCTTCAGATTCTCCTGTCATAACTGCTTCAATTAAATATTTAATTTCTTTTACCACTTCTTCGAATACTCAACCGTCACCTATAACAATTATTATTACTATTCATGTTGTTTCACATTATTGACCCTTTTATAGTGCTTGTAACTAATATATTATCTCATATCTAAAAACGATATTTGTGCTCTTCGTTTTCAATTTGATTTCAAACTTTTAGAAAATAATGTCTTCCCATTTTCTTCCTCTGAACACTCAGATTTTGACTTCAATCATTCCCCCACTGGTCCTCTTTCTTCAGGGTATTCTAGTGAATCTGATAGTAATCTGGACTTCACTCCTTTTGACTATCTCACTATATCAAATAATATTTTATTTGATCCTCCTCTTCTTGAGGATCATGAAGTTTTCATGGGGCTTAGTGAGGAGGAACTTTTTCCTCTGCCACTTTACAGAGATATGCTTGATGAAAGTATGTCCTCTGATGCTGGAGGCTCGCTTTCTTTGAGCATATCTTTTACAGGTTCTTCTCGACATGGATCGGAAGAAGAGCTTGATAGAGACGATCCGTCCTGGGAGTTTATCGATGAACCAAAGCACCCTCAAAAAGAGGAAGAAACTGAGGAGTACTGCGAGCCGAACGATGAGGAAGAAGATGAGAAAATAAGTGATGAATCGGAAGACGAGGAGAATGAAGACGACGAATCTACTTATGATGGTGAGGACGAAGAGGATTAGGATTCCTGATCTTCTGATATTCAATGTTATTTTGTCTTCTTTTAAGAGCTTTTAATGCACTTTTTTTGCAAGGTCTCTTTCTGACCATATTATGTTATAAATAAAATTTATTTCTATCTATAAAATATTCTTTCATCTTTTTAAAATACATATAAATTATGTCGTATAGTTATTATTTCTGCATCTTATCTACGATAATGGTCACAGTACTCAGATAATAATTACATATAAAACTGTGACGACGGTCGCTGTCCAGTCATAAATAGTTTAATCACTTTGCATTCAATAAAGTTAATAATAGTGACCATGGTCGCAGTCTAAAATTAAACTATATAATAGATGATACTGCAAACATAATCGCAATTCTCTCAAATCAATATATTTTACTGTATATCAAAAATTATAAAAATGTGACTGCTATCCTTTAACACTGCTACCATAGTCGCAGTCTTTGATCGCATGCAATATTTAAAAAAATAATAATAATAGTTTATAGACGGCTGAGACAACAGTCACAGTGAAGAACAAATATATAAAATAATACGTAAACTGCGACTATAGTATCATTTCTTAGTCACCGTTATTACATTTAACCTAACAAAACAATCATCCACGACATGCTGTCGTTAAGCACTGCGATCATAGTCGCAGTCCTTTTTCGCATGCAATATGTAAAAAAAATAATAATAATTTATAATTGTAGACTGCGACAAAGGGTGCTTTTAAAACTACTGAGAAATTATTTTATTGACCACTATAAGCTTAGGCGCATTCCTAAAATATATAATATCTGCGTAAATTTTTTTTAAAAACAATTGAGAAATTATTTTATTGACCACTACGAACTTAGGCGCATTCCTAAAATATATAAAACCTAGCAAAAAAAGATTTAATAAAGAAGCATTCAAATTTGTTTCGTAATTTGATGAAGTTGCACTTGAAGAGACGCGATTCATATTCAGTTAGTCGCAGTTTGGTCGTAGTTATAAAAGATAATTGTGACAATATTGACTAATGTCAGAAATATAAAAAAATAATAAACTATACAGATCCACTATCTTTTACCGCAGGGGTATTTAGTAATTTTAACTATTTCAATAGGTGGGTCGTCCTTCCTAGTGTGACTAATAATGTGCCACGTCACCGCAAGCTGAAAGGGATTCTCAGCCGTCGGCTGATATACATATTTCTGTATATATATATATATATATATATATATATATATATATATATATATATATATATATATATATATATATATATATATATATATATATATATATATATATATATATATATATATAGGGAGCTGATCCTCTAAGAACGGTTCTCACGGATTTCCGTGAGAACTTTCACGTGGGTCGTCGGATCTGATAGATCAAATCAAATAAAACTAGATCTTTATCAGATCCGACGGCCCACGTGAAAGTTCTCACATGAATCTGTGAGAACCGTTCTTAGGGGATCAACTCACTATATATATATATATATATATATATATATATATATATATATATATATATATATATATATATATATTTATATATATATATTGGGTTACTGTACCTCAGCTACCAACAAAGAGAGTTTCTCAGCCGACATGACGTGGCTTCATATTAGCCGCAAAGAAGTCAAAATTTTAGGCGGTAAAAGGAGACCCTCAATCACTTTTTATTTTACAATGACTAAAATACCCTCAATTTCACATTTAACCTGGCTACAACTGTTCCTCCACTAAAAAAAATTACAGATATGAAAATTTTGAGTTTTTTCAAACAAAAAAATTATAGATCTTGATTACTAAATTTTAGAAAAATAAATTACATTAAAAGAATGCAACCATGGTCGCATTAATGTTCAAGTTTTTTTTGAAAGATATTTTAATCACAATAAAAATCTATTACTGCGACTTAAACAGTTTATTTTATTTTATTTTTTTGTTTTCTGAAACTGCAATCGAAGTCGCAGTTTTTGAAAAGAAAAATTTGGATTTAAATTTTTTAATATCATTTTCACTTTTTAGATTTATTTTTATTTTACATTGCGACCTTTGGTCGCAGTGTTGCAGCCTTTTTTTATTTTTTCGATTAGGGTCGCAGTAATTTTTCGACCTTTCTAAGCTAAATAGGATACTGCGACCGTGGTCGCAGTCTTATGAAATAAGAGTCGCAGTCAATTAAAGCAGTGACAATAATCTCGTAAGTTAATTAATTAAGATGATTAGAAGATTGCGACTTTGGTCGCAGTCTTATGTAACAGTTGTCTCTTTGAGAATGTTTTGTTTGATAACAATGCGACCTTGATCATAATATTTTTTTATTAAATAATCTAAATAGATTACTGCGACCATGGCCGCATTCTTATAAAACAAGAGACATAGTCAATTGAAGCAGTGAACAAGGTCTCAAAAGTTAAGTAATTAAGATAGTTAGAAGACTGCGACTAAAGACTGCGATATTGGTCGCAGTCTTTTGTAATAATAGTTTTTTGAAAAGTTTTGTTTGATAACACTGCGACCTTGGTCGTAGTATTTTATAACTTATTTTTCATTTTTGCGGCCAGGGTCGCAGTTTTTTTATTAATAAATTTTAATTGGACTGCGACTTTTAATCGCATTCAAATAATAAATTGTCAGATAAAATTGAATTCTGTGATCATAGTCGCAGTATAAAATTTCATCTTCAGACTATTTGTTTTATAAGACAGTGACCAAGATCTGACAGCGTGAGGAGACACAGAGAGATAGACATATAAAAGGGGAGAAAAATAATAATAAAGAATATAAAAGTAATACATCATTTCAAGAAAAGACAAATGATAGGGGTTTTTAGTAATTTCAATTATTTTCAAAAGCGGGCTTATTTTAGATTGTCGAATTATGTGGCTTATAATGTGCTACGTTACCGTAGGCTGAGAGGGACTCCTTAGCTGTCAGCTGATATACATATTTCTGTGTGTGTATATATGTGTGTGTGTGTACATGTATATATATGTACATATATTTGTATATATAGTATGTACTATATATACAAATATATGTACATATATATACATGTACACACACACATGTATGTGTGTGTGTAGTAGTGATCCAGTGAGAAAGTTAGCTTACGTGAGAAGATGAAAAAAAGTATACAAACCGTTGGATTAGTTTTTAGGTGGTTGAGATTAGATTTGGAGAAAATAAAACTAAAACCCAAAAACTAACTTAACCAACCCAAAAACTAATCTCAACCACCCAAAAGATAATATGACGGCTCTTGTCATCCCTTCTCATCTTCTTACGTAAGCTAGCTTTCTCACCGGATCGCTACTATATATATATATATATATATATATATATATATATATATATATATATATATATATATATATATATATATATATATATATATATAGAGAGAGAGAGAGAGAGAGAGAGAGAGAGACTTGTGTCCTTCCAAAAGGATTTGAGCCTGAATCCTGCCAACTCAAATACAACCTTTCGACATTCGAATACAAGATGTACTCTGTTGAAGTTGATTTATATTATTTCAAATATCTATAAACCAAACATCATGTGTTTTGAATACTTTTTGCTCATCCATCAAGCGGTGCAAAATGGACGGCCAAAAGTAGTGAGTTGGTTAGATCTATGTCTTTAGACATACAAATTCTCGATCCGGCTATTTGATTATGATCTAAAGATTTAAAAACCCCTACAAACCAATTTTTTTAGGTTTCAAATGTTCTCCACTGTTAAACTAACCAACTCACTATTTAGGCCGTCCGTTTTTTTTCCTACTTGATGCATGGGCAAAAAGTATTCAAAATAATTGATTTTTAGTTTATATATACTTGAAGTAATATAGACCAACTTCAATGTAATGGATCTTGTATTCGAATGTCGAATGTTGGTACTTGAGTGGAAAGGATTCGACCTCAAATCCTTTTGAAAGGACACAAGTATCTCTCTCTCTCTCTTAGAGAGAAAGAGAGAGAGATACTTGTGTCCTTTCAAAAGGTGGAAAAAAGAGATATATACTTGTGTAGAGAGAGATACTTGTGTCCTTTCAAAAGGATTTGAGGTCGAATCCTTTCCATTCAAGTACCAACATCCAATATTCAAATACAAGATCCATTACATTAAAATTGGTCTATATTATTTCAAGTATATATAAACTAAAAATCAATTATTTTGAATACTTTTTGCCCATGTATCAAGTAGGGGAAAAACGGACGACCTAAATAGTGAGTTGGTTAGTTTAACGGTGGAGAACATTTGAAACCTGACAAAAATTAGTTTATAGGCGTTTTCCAATGTTTAGATCATAATCAAATAGTTATATTAAGAATTTGTATATCTAAAGATATAGATCTAACCAACTCACTACTTTCGGCCGTCCATTTTGTGCTACTTGATTGATGGGCAAAAGTATTCAAAACACTTGATTTTTAGTTTATAGATACTTGAAATAATATAAATCAACTTCAACGAAGTGGATCTTACATTCGAATGTCAAAGAGTTGTATTTGAGTTGGAAGGATTCGGGCTCAAATCCTTTTGGAAGGACACAAGTCTATATATACATATATACATATATACATACATACATACATACATACATATATATATATATATATATATATATATATATATATATATATAGAGAGAGAGAGAGAGAGATTGTGTTATTCTAGAAGGATTCGAGTCTGAATCTTCTCACTCAAATACCAACATCTGACATTCGAATACAAGATCCACTCTGTTGAAGTTAATATATATTATTTAAAGTATTTATTAACCAAAAATCTAGTGTTTTGAATACTTTTTGCCCATACATCAAATAGGAGAAAAACGGATGGCCTAAATAGTGAGTTGGTTAGTTTAACGGTGTAGAACATTTGAAACCCAGCAAAATTGGTTGTAGGAGTTTTTAAATGTTTAGATTATGATCAAATGGCCGGATCAAGAATTTGTATGTTTAAAGACATAGATCTGGTCAACTCACTACTTTCAGCCGTCTATTTTGTGCCGCTTGACGGATAGGCAAAAAAGTATTCAAAACTCATAATTTTTGGTATATAGATACTTGAAATAATATAGCTCAACTTCAACGGAGTGGATCTTGTATTCGAATGTCGGAGGATTGTATTTGAGTAGGAAGGATTCGGGCTCGAATCCTTCCCACTCAAATATAACCCTCCGACATTCGAAAACAAGATCCACTCCATTGAATTTTATCTATATTATCTCAAGTATCTATAAATAAATTTGAATACAAGATTCACTCTATTGAAGTTGATCTATATTATTTCAAGTATCTGTTGTAAACAAATTCGAATACAAGATTCACTCTGTTGAAGCTGATGTGACGCCCCGGTCCCGCGGGTATGAAAACGTCACTGCGACATATATACGCAGGTCAGAGATACCCTCACGTATATACGCTAAGCATTAGTACGGGTAAGAATCAGAGTGCGGAAGCACAGTGGTAGTATACATTCTAACAGAAAAGTACAAGTACATGATTATCACGGAGAGTGATACAATATTACAGCAATAATACATCATCAGAAAAATACAAAAGCATAATACATGAAGAGATATACAAAGCTGAGAGGTGCTCACGAGCAGTAAGAGAGGTCTCGAGAACCAAACATGAGAGGAACTAGATGGAAGAGCTGCGACGATGATCCAAGTTTCTGCTGCACTCCGATCGTCACGGAAGGATCCGCTGCGTACTCTGATCAACTACAGCAAGGCCACCAAGGTCTGGTCTCTAGGATCTGGATATGAGAATTCAGGGTTGTCAGACGCAACCCTGGGAGTACATATAATAAAGCCAAATGGCGTGCATACCAGGTACATGTGTATATGATAGGGTTATGTGGTCCAAGTATGCAGGTACAAGTAATAACAAATAACATAAGAGATATTAAAGGAACGATAGTAAATCATATATATCGATGAATCTGAAACTGAAAGCATACATAGAAGGCAGTATGAAGAGCATAGGTATATATAAACATGTGGTAAATAAGTTAAACATGCGATAAATATAAGTATGGACAAAACTAATTGTACAAGCTCAGATTATGGATTCACAGGACTGATACGTCAAGGGGATAATCCAAACATAGGAATCCTCATCTATATACCACATATCTCATGTCGCCATCGTCAGAGTTTATACAACTTGAGTTGCCCTAAGAGTAACATAACTATAGTATGTCAGTAGTAATCTTTGTGCCACATAAATCATATATCATAAGGCAGGGTATCAGCTAAGAGCTTAACACTATTACTGGAGAATATAGGTGTGTTGTATTTTAAGTTATCCAATAATAATAATCAGTACCGTTTGATATTTCAATCGCCTCCCTACCAGCGTCTCACATCACCGATAGTCCATACTAGAGTTCGCACTCTATAGAACTTACCCGGGTATGATATGTGAGTACCAAGACTCGAACAAAGGAGAGACCAAATATCACACGTTCCCAACCTTATTACTGTTTGGTTGTTTTATGTTATTCATCCGATCCATATGCTTTTGTATGTGCTACCGGCACACATACATCCACTTATGAATAAGACGAGTTATTAATTAGAAACTGATAAATCTGATGGCCTATATTTATAGTAGGTCCGTCTCTGCCTGGGACTGGCTCAGGAGTACAGGCTACTACTTCCGGGGACTTATCATTACGCACTCCACACGACACTTCAGATTTAGGCTACTGCTTTTGGGGACTTATCATTACGCGCTCCACACGACACTTCAGAAATGTCACCATTATAAATATGACATCATACCAGTTTCCATCAGTTTCCCCCACCCCAATGTAAGTTGAGTACTTTATTATACATATATGTATTGTCCAAAGATAATGTCCATAAGGTGTCCACAGTAATCTAATAATCATGGTTATCTAACTACGGGGATTAACAGGATTATAATATCAGGAGTATAATATCAGGAGTCTCCCTATTATAGGGGTTCAGGAATATAGGAGTTCAGGAGTACAGGAGTTCAGGGGTACCAAATATCTGGTAACAGTATAATAATCATGCTAAGTCTCCATTAAAGTAATAATCATGAATATGCGATATAATACGGTGCCAGGTATAACAGTAACCAGTCAGGTGCCACAATATCAGGTTAAGTGTACTAATACCAGGTGATAGCATGTCAAGTGTCAAGTGTTATTATATAAGTGTTAGGTATCAGGTGTCAAGTATAGCATGACAAGTACCGGTGTCAGATATCAAGTAATAAGTATAGCATGGCGAGTACCGGTATCAGATATCAAATAATAAGTATAGCATGACAAGTACCGGTATCAGATATCAAATAATAAGCATATCATGGCAAGTACCGGTGTATACATATCAGGGTCAGGTAACTAATATGTCGGTGAGAGTCACAACAACAAATATCAGGTATCAACCGGTCATATAACAAGGTACAGGACAACGGAGTAAATATTTCAAACTCTTCACAATTATTTTATAATAATAATAAATTTATCTTTTAATTAGCTATGCAAAACCGAGTAAAGCAGGAGCAGATCTAGACATACCCAGTATAATACCAGTTCGACTAGTATAATAATGGCTGGAAGCTATTTATAAAGTATGATAATCATTTATATAACATATACTAACTTGCATAAAGAGACATCATATATTAAAAGCAAGATAATAATTATTAAATATGAAACGAAGGTAAAAAAGCAAGAAATGTCAAAGAAATATACTTGCCTAATACTGGAATGAAATACCGGGATAAAATCCGAGAAGTCCGCGAATACGACTGAGCAAGCCACTAGCCTATACACATATATTAAAAAATATATATATATATTAGAGAGGGAATGAGAGAGGAAAGAGAGAGGAGAGAGAAAGTTGTAGGAAGGAGAGAGGGAGGGAGGGAGAAAATAGGGTTTTTAAAAGAAGAAATGGGAATTAAAAGGGGAGGGGTATGATTGTAATTATAGAAAAGTAATTTCAGGAAGAGGTGAGGGTATTTTAGGAATGTAAAAAGTGCATTATCTATGGAAAAGAAAGAGAAAAGAAAGAAATAAATAAATAAAAAAGGAAAGAAGAAAGAAAGAAAGAAGGAAATGGAGGGGAGGGGGAGGGGGAGGTGGCCGGCAGCTTGGCGGCGGCGGTGATTAGTCTCTAATTTGCATAATTTTCATCACATTCTCATATTTATTTCATGTAAAATTCTACTAATAAATCCTTACTTGCTTGATCCTAGGTCCATGATGGGTAAATGAAGAAGAAGGTCTAAATCACCATTATTTGGTGATTAAAAGGCTTAAAAGATAGCTATTGACCTAGAGAGTGACTCTGTCAAAATCAGGAGCGTTAGCCAACAGGGGGACAACAGCGCAGCACACAGCAGGCGGCGCCGCACGTGCCGCCCAAGGAAAGCCGCGGAAACGCGGCATTTTGCCGCGAAAACGCGGCCAAACCAGAAACCAAGAGATCCAGCCGACAGGGGGACAATCAGGCGGCGCTGCGCGCGCCGCAAAAGCATTGCCGCGGAAACGCAGCAAATGCCGCGTTTCGCGGCCATGTGGGCGCGCGGCGGGGGACAACTAGGCGGCGCCCCGCAGGCGGCACTGCGCGCGCCGCCAAAGTACTGCCGTGGAAAACGCGGCAAATGCCGCGTTTCCGCGGCCATGTGGCCGCGTGGCGCGCCGCGTTTTGGGCCAGGGTTTATCCCCTGGCCCCCCTCATTCCTGATGCCTATAAAAGCCCAGGAGGGTTCTTCAGTGGAGGAGATCCAGAGAGTTGGAGAGAAATTTGTAGTTTTTTTTTTAGGTTTAGTTGTTGTTGTTGTTCTTCTTCTAAGTTCTAGGTTTAGGATTTAGCCATTAAAGTGAAAGAGAGAGAGTTTGTAAGGAGTTGTATTTGGAAGGGTGACAAGATAAATACAAGTACTACTTCTCTTCCTTCTTTTCGTTTACTTGTCTTTGCATTTGCTTTTACATTCTTACTTTAGTGTAACTCCTTCTCTTTATCTCTTTTCTTTTGTTTGTTCTTTTCTTTACCATGTGTAACTAACTCCTCCATAGCATGGCTAACTAACTACTAACCCCCTAATCTTTAACTGCTTAATCGATAACCCGCATGAGTCAATAGTGTCAATAAGCCTTGTGCAAACGAAAGCTATGACATCTTAAGACGAGGGTTCTAACTCTAACTTACCTACAAGTATTTTCCTTCTTATATTTCATACTTAAATAGTTTTGATGATCTATAAGTTTTGTACTTTGCTTGTTGTTGTAAGTTATAGACTTTCCTTTTAACTTTGCCGATACCATTAGTGCACTCGTGTCTTCCCGTATTCTTGCCTTCTAATGGATCTTGATATGGGAATGTCTGAGTTTTTGCCGTGTAAAGCAAAGTTATAGGAAGAACTTTCACTCGATTTCCACGTGAATAGTTCCATTGCATCAGGGTAAGTTTGCCTATGATCCATCGTGAGGCACATCTTCAAGAAGTTAGGGATTAGTGGGAGCAATTAGTAGAAGGTTAGCCATGCGTTTTTACAACTAAGAAAAATCCACTTTTACAAACTACCAAAACATTTTCCAACAATCCTTGAAACAACTTGTTTTCACTTTTTAAATTCTTTATTTGGAAACAAAGAACATTCTCTTTTCTTGAACATAAAAGCCGCATCAAGCTTCCATCGCTCTCCCTCCTTGTGGATACGACCCGTATAGCCACTTCGCTACTACGGAAGAATCGCAAAAGCAGTAACTTCGACCCACTCTCTTTCTACTTTTCTTGTGCTTGCTTTTTGCCGATCAAATTTTGGCGCCATTGCCGGGGAGGGAACAGCTTTATTGTTCACTACTAAAGATTGTTCTTTGTTTTTGTGTGTAGGAGAAGAACCAAGGAACTCACTTTCACGGGAAGCAAAAGAGGTGGCCAAGGACATTGCGCGAGGATTCATTTGCCCTCGGGAAGATTCGTGTAAAAGCGAGTTTTTCCGATTGAAGTACTAACAAACTCGTTTGCAGGGTTGCCGAAAGCCGCTAAAAAAAAATTGCTTTCTAAATTTTTAGTTTCCTTGGATGCTTCACCATATGCATGTGTAATAAATTCAACAGAAATTCACTTGTTGCTTAATTGAAATTTGGATTAGACTTTTGCATTTAGGGCACGTGTCTATTTCAATTCATTTCAATTTCTGTTGAAGAGTGCTGGAGACAAGGTACGTGTGCATTCATATAGAATAGGACCAACATTCTGAAGTGATTTACCGCTTTGAGTGTTACCTTGTTGTGAATAAACTGTACACTTGCACAATTGACTTTAAGGGCAAAACCCAAATAAACAAGATAAGGTGGGGATTTCATCACCCTTCCTTAGCCCAAAAACCATTTCCAAGTGCACTCACATTTTCCCAAGCCTTAACTAAAAATCAATAGACGTTGGCCCTAGGGACATCTCGGACTCACTAAGAGATCAACCAAGGTTGGAAATTGTAAGAACTTTACTCCTGCAAAATCGGTGTCTACAGAAAGTGGATTTAGAGGTAAAGCCTCGAAAGCTCCGTGGTTTGGCATAATTAGGCCCGTGGCTCCACCCGGATACCTCCCCCCGAGCTTTTCCCTTTCCTGGCCGATTAGCTTGTAGTCAAGTTCCTGCAACAACCTTCCCTGAAGAATCGACCAGTTAGGAGTCGTCTAGGTCCAGGTACCTTAGACTAAGGCTTGTGGTTGTTTTTGATTTCTTTTGTTTGTTTTTTATTCTTTTCGATTGTTTGCTATTTTCACGTTGGTTGTGGTGTGCTGAATGCAAGAGTGGGTGAGAGATCCTTCAACTTCCAGATTAACAAGAAACACTTCTCTACCTTTGCATCCAGAACCGGTGATGGCGTCACTTCAGGATAGATTTTACCCGATCAGAACCTCGCTTCCATCTTGCATAAAACTTCCTGAAGCAAATGGAAATAACTTTGAGTTAAAGCCCCAATTCATTAACACTCTTCCCAAATTTCATGGTTTAGAATCAGAGGACGCATACTTCTTTGTTAGGGAATTTGAAGAAGTATGCCTTATGATGCGAATACCCCAGCTAGGAGACGATGCCGTTAGGTTACGTTTCATCCCTTTTTCCCTAAAGGACCTAGCTAAGAAGTGGTTGTACAGTTTGGCAGCAGATTCAGTCACGACGTGGGATGATTTCGTCAAGGCTTTCTTGAAGAAATTTTACCCAATTCACAAAACTGCCCTCATTAGGAAGAACATCATGCAGTTTAAGCAAGACCCGAGCGAACCATTTTGGAGATATTTTGAGCGATTCAAAGATCTCCTCGCTCAGTGCCCTCATCATGGCGTGGAGAAATGGCGTCAGTGCCAGATTCTCTACGATGGTCTAGATTATCAGACTAAGACCCTGTTAGAAACGATGTGTCAGGGAGGGTTCTTGCAGAAGGATGAGAATCAGGGTTGGGATTTGTTTGAGGATTTAGCAGAGAAAACCCTGCAATGGGAGCCAGCCTCGAAAAAACCTAGGAATTCACAATCTATAGCTTCAAGAGGAGGGCTCCTATCCCTAGAATCATCCATAGCTGCCGAGGCTAAGATTGCTACCTTGATGAGAAGGATAGAGGCTCTGGAAACAAAAGAGCCTGCTAGTGTCAACCAGATCAACCCACCACCAATTCACAATCCGGGTTGTTCATATTGTCAGGCACCGAACCATGTCTTTGAAGTGTGCCCTATTTTTCATGCCCAACAAATGCCACCGGAACACATGAACGCGGCTTACTCACGGCCGCCTCACAACCCCTACTCCCAGACCTACAATCCCGGCTTGAGGAATCACCCAAATTTCTCCTGGGCCCAAAACAATCCTCCCAGGCCTAATTTTTCCAATAACATTCACCACCCTGCTCCTCCACCACCTTTTCCCAGTCAAGCCCCATCTTCGTCCTCCCAAGGCTCTCCAATGGAAAAGAAAATCAGTAAATTGAAGGAGAGCATAGAGGCTTTCATTAAGTCCCAGGCTGCTTTCATGCAGAACCAGGGACAAACTCTGAATAGTCATTCACAGGCCATATCAAGGTTGGAATTGCAGATGAGCCAGTTAGCTAGCTCCCTAAGTGAAAGACCTAAGTGTACTTTGCCTAGTCAGCCATTAGTTAACCCAAAAACCACCAACCAAGCATATGAAGTCCAGGATCCATCAATTAACCAGTGTAATGCTGTTCACACACTGAGATCTGGAAAGAAGGTAGACAACCAGGTCTACTAGCAGAAGAGTCCAGTCCATCCTGATCCCACTCAAGCCTCCACCTCTGCTAGTTCCTCCCAATCCGCTCCACAGACATCTGACGAGGACAAAACTGCTGAACAAGTTCACAAGCCTGTAGCACCCTTTCCCAATAGGCTTAGAAACAATAATAAAAATATGCACATGGAGAAAATGCTAGAGATGTTCAACCAGGTTAAGCTAAATGTGCCACTTCTAGACGCTATCCAACAAGTCCCGGCTTATGCCAAATTTCAGAAGGATATGTGTACTAAGAAGAGAAAGACCAATGTGCCCAAGAAAGTGTTCTTGGACACTAACATAAGCGAAATTCTGTCTGTTCCCATTCCGGTGAAATACAAGGATCCCGGATGTCCCACCATTTCCTACACCATAGGACAGACTGAAATCAGTAGAGCGCTTCTTGACTTGGGAGCAAGTATCAACTTGCTACCTCTCTCTGTATACCAGCAACTTAGGTTGGGTGAGCTAAGCCCAACTCGAGTCACCATTCAGCTAGCTGACCGATCTGTGAAGATCCCAAAGGGGGAAAATCACAGATATCCTCATTCGGGTCGGGGATTTCATTTACCCCGTTGACTTCATTGTGCTTGAGACCCAACCTGTGTCCAATCTTAGGTCTCAAACTCCCGTCATCTTAGGGCGCCCATTCCTAGCTACAGCCAATGCCATAATCAACTGTAGGAACAGGTCCATGCGATTAACTTTCGGAGACATGACGAATGAAGTCAATGTTTTCAATCTTGGAAGACAACCTAGGGATGTCAATGATCAGACATTTGAGGTCAATTGTATTGAAAACCTGACCAGTGAGCATGACGAATGCATGGAGATAGAAACTGAGGTAGAGTTTGATCTGGAGGCTGAGGATTTCAATTTAGACCAGATCGTAGATTCAGCAGTGGATTGGGCATCAAGCCCCAGTGTACCCCATCTTAGGATCGAAAGCCCAGAGATTCCCTCCAATGAAGCAACACCTTCCCTAGAGTTGAAAGCCCTGCCTGAACATCTCAAGTACGCCTACCTGGGCGGAAAGGACACCTTGCCAGTCATCATAGCATCCCACCTGACTGAGCAACAAGAGGACAGCTTAATGTCTATTCTGGAAAGACATAGGGAAGCCATTGGATGGACAGTGAAGGACATCAAGGGAATAAGTCCAGCCATAGTGCAACATAGAATCCATTTAGTTGATGAAGCAATCCCTAGGAGGGACCCATAACGCAGGCTTAACCCTCTCATGCAAGAGGCAGTGAAGGCTGAAATTCTGAAACTATTAGATAATGGGATCATTTATCCCATTTCTGATAGCCAATGGGTTAGCCCTGTTCATGCGGTCCCAAAGAAGGCTGGCTTTATGGTAGTAGAAAATGAGGAAAAAGAGTTGGTACAAACAAGATTGCCTACCAAGGTTCGTGTTTGTATCGACTACAGGAAGTTGAATGCTGCTACCCGTAAAGACCATTTCCCGCTACCCTTCATCGACCAAATGCTTGAGCGTTTGACTGGACATGAGTACTACTGCTTTTTAGATGGGTACTCGGGATACAATCAAATCCCCATTGTTGCAGAAGACCAGGAAAGACGACGTTCACCTGCCCGTTCGGAACCTTTGCTTATAGGCGCATGCCTTTTGGATTGTGCAATGCTCCTGCAACGTTCCAACGGTGCATGCTTAGTTTGTTCTCTGATATGGTGGAACGTTTTCTTGAGATTTTCATGGATGACTTCTCCATCTACGGAGATTCATTTGATCAATGTCTTCATCACTTAGAGTTAGTGCTACAAAGATGCATTGAGAAGAACCTAACTCTAAACTGGGAAAAATGTCACTTTATGGTGAGACAAGGGATTGTCTTGCGCCATGAGATTTCGAGGAGAGGCATAGAAGTAGATAAGGCTAAGGTAGAAGTGATTGCTAAGCTTCCACCCCCCAAAAGCATCAAGGATATTAGATCCTTTTTAGGGCATGCTGGGTTCTACCGACGGTTCATTAAGGATTTTAGCAAAATTGCGAGGCCCTTAACTAACCTGCTCGCTAAGGACGTGCCCTTTGATTTCAATAATGAATGTTTCAAGTCATGGGGGAAGCTTAAGCAAGAAGTGATTTCTGCACCTATCATTTCTGCTCCTAATTGGGCCCAGCCATTTGAAATCATGTGTGATGCATCTGATTCTGCTATTGGCACTGTTCTAGGATAGCGCATCGATAATAGGCAGCACGTGATTTACTATTCGGGTAGGACCTTGAATGACGCCCAACAGAATTATACAACGACTGAGAAGGAATTCTTGGTTGTTGTCTTTGCGTTAGAAAAGTTCCGGCCCTACTTGTTAGGTTCGAAAATGGTGATTTTCACAGATTACTCGGCTCTTAAATACCTCATGACCAAGAAGGAAGGAAAAACCCGACTGATTCGGTGGATCCTTTTGCTTCAAGAATTTGACTTAGAAATCCGGGATAAAAGAGGTATCGAAAATGTGGTTGCTGATTATCTCTCACGAATTCCGAATGCACCAACCATCCCAGCCCCGATCAACGAGAATTTCCCGGACGAGCACATCCTAGCCATTCTTAAGGAACCCTGGTATGCTGACATCGTTAATTACCTAGCCACGGGACAATTACCTGCTGGCTGGACAAAGCAAGACCAAGACCGCTTCTTTACCCAAGTACGGTACTTCTTCTGGGAAGAACCGTATCTTTTTAAGTATTGTCCAGATCAAATAATTAGACGATGCATACCTGAGGAGGAAAGAGGAGTGTGCTCAGCTTTTGCCATGACCTTGCATGCGGAGGACACTTCGGTCCCCGCAAGACTACAGAGAAGGTTCTACAAAGTGGGTTCTACTAGCCCACTTTGTTCAAAGACTCATATCATTTTTGCAAGTCATGTGCAAACTGTCAGAGGATCGGGAAAATTTCTAGAAGAGACATGATGCCCCTGAACCCAATCCTTGAAGTTGAAATTTTTGATGTTTGGGGTATTGATTTCATGGGGCCATTCCCCAACTCCTTCGGCAACCAATTCATTTTGGTTGCTGTCGATTATGTCTCTAAGTGGGTAGAAGCTGTGCCAACCAAGACGAATGACAACAAAGTGGTTGTCAAATTTCTCAAAGAAAACATCTTCTCCTGATTTGGCACCCCTCGAGTGATAATTAGTGATAACGGATCGCATTTCTGCAACAGAGTTTTTGAAGCTCTGATGCGAAAATATTCCATCAATCACAAGTTATCAACCCCGTATCATCCCCAGACAAATGGGCAGGTTGAAGTCACTAACCGACAGATCAAGCTCATTCTGGAGAAGACTGTTGGACAAAACCAAAAGGATTGGTCGGTTAAGCTCAATGATGCATTGTGGGCTTACCGTACCGCATTTAAGACAGTTCTAGGGATGTCTCCTTATAGAATCGTGTTTGGCAAAGCTTGTCATCTGCCAGTAGAGTTAGAACACCGGGCCCTCTGGGCAATTAAGCAACTTAACTTTGATCTGACCAAAGACGGTGAACTTAGGAGACTGCAGATTTTAGAATTAGAGGAGATACGGAATGAGGCTTATGAGAATGCACGAATCACCAAGAGCAGGACCAAACTTTTCCATGACCAATTCATAAACCGGAAAAACTTTGCCCCGGGAGATAGGGTTCTGCTGTACAATTCTAGGCTTCATATTTTTGCGGGAAACTAAAAACTCGTTGGTCGGGACCGTTCATTGTGCGTACTGTTTTCCCACACGATGCCGTGCTTGTTGCAGATCCTAAAAATAACACGGAATTTAAAGTGAATGGGCAAAGACTGAAGCACTTCTTGACCACTGAGCCGATGATTCCAGATGATAGTGTGCTGACTCTTTTTGCCCCATCATACACCTAACCACCACAAACAACTAAAAAAAAAAAACACAAAAAAATGTTTATATGCTTACCCCGTGTATATTCTTTTTGACATTTCTTTAGCCTATTCGCACTTGGCCGGCCCGAGTCCACAGAGACGGTAACATCATTTCTTCCCCCTATGTATTGTATTTGCATTTCCATATGCATTCATTGAGGACAATGCATTAGATAGGTGTGGGGGGTGCTAACATTTTTTCTTTTTCCTTTTATTCTTTCTTTTTCTAAAAAAAAAAAACCTCAAGATGGAAACAAAATTTCATACTCTTTATAAAAATACCAAAAGATTGTAGGAATTATGGGAACCTTAGTAATAAATCTTTATTTTTGCCTAAATAAACAAGAAAGAATGGTTTGACTAAAAAGATAGGAGGGATAAGGAAAATAATTCATACCTTTTATTTAGCCTTAGTAGAATATGCATAATTCACACACACATGCTTGGGATTTAGAGACACAACTCTTGAAAAAAAAAGCTGGATAATTGTGCCTCAAGAAGCATGATTACTCACGCCAAAAAATTATATAAATAAATCTTGATTTCGTGGCCTACTCCACTTGCATATTTGACCTGAAGGGTGTTTTTTTCACCTGGTGCCCTAAGACCAACTGGTTTGGGAGTCATCGGTTTGATATGTGCTACATAAGTGAAGTAGAAAGCCTAATGAAACCAGGAATAATAAGTAAATATTAATAAAATAATATTCAAAGTTGAGTTGAAAAATCCCAAGCACATCACACTTACATAGTATGCATATCTATCTAAAGCAAAATAAAAAAAATGAGTTAGAAGTACAAGATCCTTTCTAAATTTAAAGAAAAAACCATAGTTTCTTCTTTTATGAAGGCTAAATATAAGAGGACTTATGAGGGTTAAACCTAATTCCTACATCATTCGGTCATGTTTATTTAGATGATTGAAAGTTCTTTTTCATATATATATATATATATATATATATATATATATATATATATATATATATATATATATTTCTTTCTGAAAACAACTCACTTCTTTACTTACTGGATTTCGTGGGTGCAATCCGCTGAAAATCCTCAGGAGACAACACTCCTCCTCTAGGGGAAACTTAGAGGTTTAATGGCTTGTTGCACATGCTCAGTGCAATCGCGTTTCTTATTTTTGTTTTGCTCGGGACGAGCAAAAAGATAAGTGTGGGGTGTGATTAGTCTCTAATTTTGCATAATTTTCATCACATTCTCATATTTATTTCATATAAAATTCTACTAATAAATCCTTGCTTGCTTGATCCTAGGTCCATGGTGGGTAAATGAAGAAGAAGCTCTAAAGCACCATTATTTGGTGATTAAAAGGCTTAAAAGATAACTATTGACCTAGAGAGCTGACTCTGTCAAAATCAGGAGCGTTAGCCAATAGAAGGACAACAGCGCAGCACGCAGCAGGCGATGCCGCACGTGCCGGCATTTTGTCGCGAAAACGCGGCATTTTGTCACGAAAACGCGGCCAAACCAGAAACCAAGAGATCCAGCCGACAGGGGGACAACCAGGCGGCGCGCAGCGGGCAGCACTGCGCAAGCCGCCAAAGTATTGCCGCGGAAACGCGGCATATGCCGCGTTTTCGCGGCCATGTGGGCGCGCGGCGGGGGACAACCAGGCGGCGCGCGGTGGGGGACAACCAGGCGGCGCGCAGTAGGCGGCGCTGCGCGCGCCGCCAAAGTAATGCTGCAGAAACGCGGCCAGTGCCGCATTTCCGCGGCAATCTGGCCGCGTTTCCGCGGCAATGTGGGCGCGCGCGCGCTCACGTTTTGGGCCACGTGCTGTTCACTTTGGCCCCCTTTCCCCTAATGCCTATAGAAACCCCCTTGGGGTCTTCAGTTTGGGGGAGACCAAGGGGTTGGAGAGAATTTGTAATCTTTTTTTAGGTTTTGTAGTTGTTGTTCTTCTTCTAGGTTTAGGATTAGCCATTAAAGTGAAAGAGAGAGAGAGTTTGTAAGGAGTTGTATTTGAAAGGGTGACAAGATAAATACAAGTACTACTTCTCTTCCTTCTTTCCATTTACTTATCTTTACATTTGCTTTTACATTCTTGCTTTAGTGTAACTCTTTCTCTTTATCTCTTTTCTTTTGTTGTTCTTTTCTTTACCATGTGCAACTAACTCCTCCATAGCATGGCTAACTAACTACTAACCCCCTAATCTTTAACTACTTAATCGATAACCTGCATGAGTCAATAGTGTCAACAAGCCTTGTGCAAACGAGAGCTATGGCATCTTAAGACGAGGGTTCTAACTCTAACTTACCTACAAGTATTTACCTTCTTATATTTCATACTTAAATAGTTTTGATGATCTATAAGTTTTGTACTTTCCTTGTTGTTGTAAGTTAGAGACTTTCCTTTTAACTTTGCCGATACCATTAGTGCACTCGTGTCTTCCCGTATTCTTGCCTTCTAATGGATCTTGATACGGGAATGTCCGAGTTTTTGCCGTGTAAAGCAAAGTTATAGGAAGAACTTTCACTCGATTTCCACGTGAATAGTTCCATTGCATCAGGGTAAGCTTGCCTATGATCCATCGTGAGGCACATCTTCAAGAAGTTAGGGATTAGTGGGAGCAATTAGTAGAAGGTTAGCCATACGTTTTTACAACTAAGAAAAATCCACTTTTACAAACTACCAAAACATTTTCCAACAATCCTTGAAACAACTTGTTTTCACTTTTTAAATTCTTTAATTGGAAACAAAGAACATTCTCCTTTCTTGAACATAAAAGCCGCATCAAGCTTCCATCGTTTTCCCTCCTTGTGGATACGACCCGTATAGCCACTTCGCTACTACGGAAGAATCGCAAAAGCAGTAACTTCGACCCACTCTCTTTCTACTTTTCTTATGCTTGCTTTTTGCCGATCATTCATCCGTCTTGCCGACTTCTTCGAGGTGCTTCACCTCTGCTAGCTTGAGTTTGTTGCTCCTATCAAGCAACTTGAACAAGGAGATGTCGTGCTCATCCTTAAGGGAGTATTGCTTGTTGGCACGCATCTGGCCTAAAGTATTTCCCCCTCTAACTGGTTGGAATTCAGCAGAAGATGTAGTCTCTATTGCCAGGGTATCTTTTCTTTTTAATTGAAAAGATTATTCTTGAGTAACTCTGTTGACTTCTCTTATCTAGACTTACCCTCTTTTTCTTCAACCTTAACTTTCTCGATAATTTCTACTGCCTAATTCATCTTGTAAAACAATTTGCTTCTAATTGTTGACATTCAACTACTCCTATTTGAGTTAGGAGCGTTGTTTGCAGCTTGTGATTGCAAGTTTCTACAGATGTAGATTGAATCATGCCGCTTGGACATTAGAGCACCATACCCTGAAATCTCATCTCAAACAATTTAATTGAGTCTCCTTTCTTCTACGGAGAGTTGGCACAGATACCTCTATATCATCTTCAAAAAAATGAGCCAAAAATAGCTTCTCTAAATCAGCCATTTCTTGATAGAGCCAGCAAAGAGTTTCATGAAGCATTCAAAGGCAACCTCGTTGAGGGTGCTGATGAATAAATGAGCCATAATAGCATTGTTTGATACTGCATTCTCAGTTTGAGATTTGAAGTAGTATTGGTTAGTTCGGTGGGCCTTTACTATTAAAAGCTTGCAAGGTTGGTACCTTGAACCTAGAAGGATAGGGAATAATGTCTCAGTCAATTGGGTATAACCTGACTACCACCATCTCTAGAAGGTTGCTTCGATTTGAAATAGCTTCCAGTCATTTTTCAAGCTCATTCAGCCGATTGACATGATTATCTTTGTTTTCAGAATTATTATCTTTATCTTCAGATGAAATTTAGGGACTTCATATTCGAAGATTTTCTCACCATCAATATTTTTAATGGTAGAATTTTCCCCCATTTTCTCTTTACCCTTGCTTTTGCTGGAAGAAGCACTAGGTCTTGAACTTTTCTTCTTCTTTTTCTTTTGTTTTTTGGTAGAAAAGCTATCATCTTCTTAAGGTCACTGATAGACTCATGTTGAACTTCAAGCATCTCTTACTGCTCTTTTTGCACCTGAATTGTTCTTCAAATCTTCTAGGTAGTAATTGTGGAGTGCTGGCCATAGATGCAAAAGCCTCTTTCTCAACATAATTGTTTAATGAATAAGACTCCACGATAGCAGAGTGCTTATCATTTGGTTCTATTCCTTTAGCAAGCATATTGTAGTTAATTGGGGTAATTGCTCTAGTTTAGATATGAGTATGTCTATAGATTCCTTCAGGTTTGGCAAGTATTTCTTTAAATCTTGAGGAATGTTCAACATCCGATTCCTCAAAACTAAGAGCAAGTTGTTTTCGTTTTGACTTGTTTGGCATGGCACTCAGACTCACCATGTTTGACGTGACTTTTAGGTACTCGAAGTCAGAAGATGACTTCTTTGTTTGAGATCATCATCTCTTGGCTAAGTTGGCAGTTAATGTCTTTCATAATTGACTATAAACTGATTGCTTAGTCATTTGAAACCACACTGGCAATCAAAGAGCACTGCTAAGATAAGCCACTCACAGTGAAATTAAGGAGTATTTGATGAACACTCCTTTTTCTGGTCAAGTAGTCCCTCAAATGAGTCGAAGGGTCTCAGAGGAACCAACCATAAATCCATGAGGATTAAGGTCTCAGTTCAGATTTGAGCTTAGCCACTTATGGTTGAACACGACTTTCGCATTTTGTAAGTGAAACACGAAGGTCGCATTCTGTCAAAGCGTTTGGATGAATGCAAATATTGCTCTTTGGAGCAGCTTGTGGCTGAACATGAATATCGCATTTTGAAAGTGAAATATGAAGATCGTGGTCTGGGACAGCCTTTGGCTGAATGCGGATACCATGCTTTGAAGCAAAGACACGCATATTATTGGCCCAAAAACCCATCATTCTTGTTTTGATGATGACTAATGCATTTAGTTATATTATTAATAATCTTGTTGTGTTTTAAGTTTAAGATAATGATCAAGATCTTAGTTGTTGTTTGGCTTCTTTGAAGCTTACACATAATGATTCAAGAGCTCAAGCTTATAGAACTATCCAGTACTCAAGATGGAGTCTAGTTCAGAGAATCAAGTTGGATCATGCCTACTTGGAGAAGAAGATGTACAAGACGACTTGTCTAGAGTTTGTGAGTTTAGATATCTTGTAAAGAATAGATTAGTTTTGATTGCTCAAGCTTACAACACACAAACTTTTAATATTGTCTTTCAAAATCAATAGTTTTTGGTTTAACCATTTTAGTTTCACAAGTTTATGTTTATGAGGTTTTCATCTCAATTGAATAAGTTTTATAGTTCGGAATATGTGTTGGATCCCATCCACACATATTAGAGCTTCAATTGTTTATAGAAACTTATTTCTATGTGTTTTTAGTCTCGGTTTATCAAGTATACATTTTTTAGTTTCATGAATATATTTCATCAAAACAAGTTTACATTAGTTTTTTTACATATATTGGATTTCATCCATATACGTTGTTGCTTCATAAATGTTTAAGTGACTTATTTTTGTCAATTTAGTTCATGTGCTTAAGTTTTGCATTTATCAAAACATATTTTGGTGCATATTGTCAAAAGTAAGCCTATATCATTTATTATGTGTATTGAACTATATTCACACACATTGTGCTTCAAATAAGTTTTAATAACTTGTTTTTATATCTATTCAAGTTGTGAAAAAAATCAGATTTTCATTTAGAAGTTTAGTTTTTGAAAAATACAGTTTTTCTTTTATGCTTAAATTTTCTGGTCTTAAAATTAATTCACATGTTTGTAATATGTATTGATTTTTGATCACACATATTTGTGCTATATTGTATTTACATGAACTTATTTTTGTAGAATTTATTGAGATTTATTGGAATTTAAATGGGTTTCAAAATGTCATTTAAAAATCCCTTTAATTTTTATCTTGGGCTGCTGCCGGTCGACCGCATGGTCGACCGACATGCACAGGCGTACACAAGCCTAAGGAACCAAAACTCGGTCGACCGGGTGATCTACCGCAGTAAGTTCGGCTGACCGACCGGTTGACCGACTGTCTCTGTAGAACTCCCAGGTTTCATTGATCGAACGGCCGGTCGACCGGGAACCCCTAACGATAAAAAATTTGACCATTCGACCACCCAGTCGACCGACAGGTCTTTCTGACCTTTGTTTTGAGCCTAACGGCTAGTTTTTGTTTGGCCTATATAAATGGTTTTGGCCAGATTTTCAAGAATATTTTTAAGAGCTATTTTTCTTACATTCATCTGAGTTTTCAAACAAAATTTTTGGGCCTCAAAATCTTTATTTTCTCATTTGTTTTAAAGTTTTTTGGAAAATCAAAGAAAAAAGTTTTGCGAGTTCAAGTTTCAATTGTTCAATTTCTATGTCATTCAATATGTTTTCTCAAGTATTTTCTTTTGTACTTCTTTCCCAAAATCTTTACTTTCACACAATCTTGAGCTATTTATTGCAAAATCTATCTTCTAGAATCTTGTATTGTGAGAGGTATTATTTGTAATTTTTGTGATCACCAAGTGTTGAAAAACTTTTTTCATTGCTTTGTGCTTTGGCTTTGTGCCGTCCTTCTTGTATAGAGGTGACTTGCTTTGTGCATTAGTTTTGTGTCTTAGCTTTATGCTCACCTCTTCTGTAGGGATTGCATCCTTTATGGACTCTTAAGTGGAGATAGTGGAAATCCTTCACCCGATGAAAGCGGGGACGTAGAGCCTAGTGCTCGAACCTCGAAACACATCCTTGTGTTTGCGTTTAGCTATCTCTCTAAACTCTACTCTCTTATATCTTGCATTGCTATTATTGTTCATCTATACATGCTTGGTATTTTTCTTGTGTGAACAATTGTATTGATCCAAGAGAGCTATTGAATCATCTCACTCTTATAGAAGAAGAAACTTGAGGAGAAATTTTAAAGCCCTTCATCGGGAATTCGGCTTCACTGTTCGAATATCTACTGTGGTAGTGTAAAAGTTTTTAATTTTGCATTATTGACTATTAGATTTACACTACACCTATTCACCGCTCTCTAGGTGTACTTTCAATTGGTACCAGAGCTAGCGCTCCTGATATTCGGTTTAATAGCCTAGGAGTGATCCTATATTTGCTAATCACATATTTGCTTTACACATTCATATTTGCTTCACACACTCATAGATTATCTTACTCCACCTATGTTTGATATTTCTAATATTGATATGTGAAAATTTAAAGTGAGTTCATATCTTAAAGCCTTAGGATTACATGTTTATCTTGCCGCCACTAAGAAATCATATATTAAAAATGGCAAATACTTAACAATACTTACACGTACAAGTTATGAAACCTAAATTTATTAGAATCTTTTTAGCAAAGTGTGTAGTGGCAAGTATAGAATTGAATCCATAGAGACTTGTTCTTGAAAATCAAGTTATTAAAATTTAACTTTTATCTTACTCTAATTGAGAAATCCCTTGAATAAAGGTTGAAATTTTGTTTTTTAAAAAAATAAAGATCTTGTAGAATAAAGCAAAAGCAAAAGAAAATATGGATAAAGTAAAAGATAAATAAAAATATAAGAAAATAAAAGAAGAAAGAAATACTAACTTTTTTTTGAAAAATTGAGTAACTTGAGTAAATAAAAAAAATTAAAAGATTAAAACGAAGGTAAGAGAAAGATGAACCGGTGAACTTATTTCTTGTCATCGCCTTGATGTTTCTCTTCTCCAAACGATGCTAAAAACAGAAAGAACTAATAAAAGAAAAGAGAAAAGAATATGAATAAGATTAGGGATGAAATCATAGAATCAAACATAAAAAGAAGAAAAGAATTACACAAAAAATAAAGAAAAACTAAAGGAGACTTAGGCTAAAGATAGTGCACAATCTTGAAGAAGAATCCTAAATTTTTTCAATATTATTTTATTACAAATTCCTCGATCTCCTCTAATCTCGCATTACAACAATCGAAACTCTCCTTTTTTTGGCTTTTCATCTCCCTGGTGTAACTCTCTCTTAGTGAATACAGGTATTTATAGGAAAATAGGGATAAGGGAGAGCGTGGGGAGATAGAAGGAGCTGGCTATTTCTAAATTTGAATCTTCCCTATCTTATCTGAGGATTGGATTTGATTTATCCAGAATTCTAATGTGCAGCTTATTATCATGTTGATTGATATGACTCATTAAATTATAGGTTTTGAAAGAGGGATCAACATAAGAATTTTATCCCTTTAAGTCTTCTTTCTTGATCATCTTGAATCATCAGATTTGAGTTTCGATATTGAAAGTTATAATTAAAATACTAAAATATATCCGGTCTGAATCCGAATTTAAATTGCTTCATCTTATTCGTTGATCTTCTCCCTATCCATTAATCCTCTTAGATTTTTAGTTTGTCTTCTAGAATCGATAAGATATCTATTTATCTTCAGTGAAACCAATAAGGTTTTCAAACAATCCATTTTTTCTTAAAATTAGATGATATTATCTTATCTGGTATATCTAGTTTTCAAATAAGATTGCTTCTAGAACCACTGGATTTGAATTGGCCCCCTTGATTTGCTTGATGTTTTGAAACCAATAGGATTTGATTTGCTTGCTTCATCTTATCCGTTAATCAAGACAGAATTATTTTTTTTTTTCAATCTTTCTTCCTAACCTCAAAATCAAACAAATAATTTTATTTTGACCAAGTGTAGGAAATTCTGATTATGGTCCTTTTACCTTAAAATTAACTTAATTTCTCACAAAAATAAGTCAAAGTATTATTTTTCTTTTCAAAAAGTTTTTAAGGAAAATAAATTTATTTAAATTAGTGAAGTTAGCATGTTAGTAAACCCTCCCCACATCTAACTCATGTATTGTCGTCAATGTATGAATGAAATGCAATAATACATGAAAAAAGAAAAAGGGAAGGAAAATTATCACCTCAAGGTGGTGGTTCAGTAGTGATCTCACTAGGCAAAGCGTTTCTGCCCAATCTAGATATTGTAGATTTTCATGAAACCTGCCTTTTATGTCATTTTTCTTATTAAGATTTTTATACTCCCCAATATTAATAGGGTCATGCTAGATCCTAATATGAAATTTTTCCTGGTTATATGACCAATCTTGAGATATCATCACAGAGTCATATTTTTCTACACCTTGGTACAATAACGAATGTAGTTTTGTGGAATGGATGATTTGGGCACATCAATGAAAGGAATAGGAACCAAAACTGACTCGGAAATAAAACTCAAATCAAGTTTAGGTTTGAGAGTAGGAGTTGGTTCATAAGTTTGGTCCAAATCATAGAGTTCAAGTTCACTTTCATTTTCCAACAATAGAATGTGACTATTCAAAATAGGTAGTTCATGTTCAAGCTCTATAGGGATAAGAATCAGTGTTGGCATCGGAATTGGGTCCAAATCTGCTAAGGATACCGGAGTCAATATAGATTCAAAAAGTGAAACTGAATTACAATATTGAGAATCGGTACCACATTCATCTTCAAGTTCAATCTCATTAAAATGAAAATTTGCTAATTTGTCCATGGGTTGATATTTGTTAAGTTAAAAATTTTGTGATGAAATTGAAACTTGGTTAATCTTCAAGATACCATGATTCTTCATCAATATGGCTGGAAGAATCAGGACTGATCGAGAATGTGTCAGATAGAGTTTTCACATTCCAATCATTAATTGTGTTGATCAAATGACTCACTTTTGCTTCTAACCTATTGAGAGATTTGAGACAATCCGTTTGGGATTGAATACAATTATTTTGGGATTGAATCATGAATTTTATACTCTTTTCTAAGTTAACAGGTTCTTCTTATTGGGGTTGGACTTGAAAATTAGAGTAAGGATCTTGGATTTAGGAATTATTTGGGAGAGTTGAGTCCGCTATTATTTGTACTTATCGTGTGGACTAAAGGAAGGCTTCAAAAGTCTTTTCTGAAGAAGATTTTTCTTCTATAGGTTCATCTTGGTATGGAACATATGAAGCTGTTAGTTAGTAAGGTTGTTGATAGTAAGACTCGATGGAGTTGTATCCCCATTGACTCGGTGAAGAATGGTGATGATTATCCCATTATTGTTCATAATACTGGGATTGGGGCATATATTGATTCGGATAAGATCAATCTGGCATACTTGGTTAGTTAGAGTTAAGTTATGTAATGCCAGGTTAGTAATATCCCAATTGAAAGGGTTGTGGTGAAATATGGATTTGAGTTATAATCAGAATAATTGTAATTATAATCCATTTTTACAAGAACAAACAAAAACAAATAAATAAATAAATAAGAAAATAAAGAAAAATCTAGCATACATTAGGATAGAGCTTAGACCTAGATGACTCCTAACTGTTGATTATCCATAGGAGGTATATTACAGAACCTGACCATAAGTTACTCGGCCAGTTAGGGGCAAGATTGATGGGAGGTATTCGTGCCTAAGCAACGGGCCTAACTATACCAAATAACCAGCCTTTAGGGTTTCACCCCTCAATCCCTAACCTTAGACACCGATTTGACAAGAGTAAACTTCTAACAATTCCCCGTTAGGTCAATTCCTATTTGAGTCCAGATGTCCCTAAGGCCAACGTCTACTAAATTTTAGGTTAGGATAGGTTAGTGAGTGAGGAGATGGTTTTTGGGCCAAAGAAGGGTGATGACTTCTCCACCTTATTTTGTTTAAGGATATGTTCTTAGATCATTTTCGTGCTCGTGTGCAGGTATATAAAAAAAAATAACACCTAAGCAATATAACGTACAAGTATGTTTTTTAAACAATATGCAATGCAGACGTACCTTTTTCTTCACCACTCTTCAATAGTTACTTAAATAAACGAAATAGACAGATGCCCTAAGATGTAAGAGTCTAAGTGTTTTTTAGTGTTTACAAAGCAATAAGTTACTATTGATTAGAAAAATGTATAGAGTGAGTTGAACAGATAAATTAATGACTGTAGAGATTTAAATATCTAAAAATCAAGCAATCTGTAAGAAACTACAGTTAGTAGTTCACCACAGTTGTGGTTATGATGCTCTGCCTTCTTGGGCAGAGGCACAGAGTAGCAATATGTCTACTGCAGCTCCTAGTTGTCCGTAATTAGCCCTTGCACATCAAAATAGAGAAGAAAAAGAGTTAAATTATTAGAATAAATCAAGAAGAAAGAAAACTTACCGTCCCTCCCTGGCAACGGCGCAAAAAACTGTTCGCGATTTGAAGTTCATGAAAAACTCTATCATTGTTGAATCACATACAAGTTATGAAATCTAAACTTGCTAGAATCATTTTAGCAAAAGTGTGTAGTGGCAAGTACATGATCGAATCCACAGAGACTTGTTCTAAAAAATCTAGTTATTAAAAATCTAACTTTTATCTTACTCTAGTCGAGAAATCCCTTGGATGAACATTGAAAATTTGTTTTAAAAAAATAAAGATCTTGTAATAGAAAGCAAAAGCAAAATAAAAATATGAATAAATTAAAAGAAAAATAAAAATATGAAGAAAGCAAAAGAAGAAAGAAATATTAACCTTTTTGCGAAGATTTGAATAATTTAAGTGAATAAAAAGAAACTAAGAGATTAGTATGAAGGGAAGAGGAAGATGAACTGGTGAACTTGTTTCTTGTCATCGCCTTGATGTTTTCCTCCTTCAAACGATGATAGAAATAGAAAGAACTAATAAAAGAAAAAAGAAAAGAATATGAATAAGACTAGGGATGAATTCATAGAATCAAACATAAAAAGAAGAAAAAGAATTACATAAAAAATAAATAAAAATTAAAGGAGACTTAGGCTGAAGATGGTACACAATCTTGAAGAAGAATCCTAAATTTTATTCAATAATCTTTGATTATAAAATCCTCGATCTCCTCCAATATCGCATTACAACGCTCCAAACTCTTTGTTTTTTGGCTTTTCAGCTCTCTGGTGTACCTCTCTCTTAATGAATATAGGAATTTAGAGGAAAATAGGGATAAGGGAGAGCGTAGGAAGATAGGTGGAGCTGGCTATTTCTGAATTTGAATGTTCCCAACTTATCTGAGGATTGGATTTAATTTATCCAGAATTCTGATCTGTAGCTTATTATCGTGTTCATTGCTAAATATGACATAACAAATGATGGATATGAAAATAGTGATCAACATACGAATTGTAGCCCTTTAAGTTTTCTTTCTGAATCATCTTGAATCATCAGATTTGAGTTTCGATAGTGATAGTTATGATTAAAATACTAAAATATATCCAATCTAAATCTGAATTTAAATTGCTGCATCTCATCCATTTATCTTCTTTCTATCCATTTATTCTCTTGGACTTTTAGTTTATCTTCTAGAATTGATAAGATATCCATTTATCTTCGGCAAAATTGATAGGGTTTTCAAACAATCCATTATTCTTTTAAAATTAGATGGTATTATCTTATCTGATATATCTAGTTTTCAGATAAGATAGCTTCTAGAATCTTATGGTTTGAATTAATACCCTTGATTTGCTTAATCTTTTGAATTATTTAGATTTAATTGGATAAATCTATCAATCTCTTCATTTTCTTCGTTAATTGCGCTGCATGTTACTGAACATGAAAATACATTAAAAAGCAGAGTTTATTTAAAAATAAATGAAGAAAATATGATATATGTGATACAAAATGTGCAATGCGCCTACACAATCAGAACACATTGATCTCACTTGAGGAACAAGCTTCAAATGATATTTAGAGAGGGCCTAGTGAAAATGAGTCGATCAAGCTTGCTACATGGTCCAAGAGAATGACTCCCTTGAGGTAATTTCAAATTCTTATCTTGAGGATGGTGCTAGTAAATCTAATGATAATAATGATAGTATGGATGCACGTATATTGAATAAAGAGCTTTCATATTTTGTTAAAACTTGTTAAAAAAATATAAATTGTTGAAAAATATGAGTTTAAAAATAAAGAAAGAAAATGAGTTTTTGTCTTCAAGTTTAGATTATGTTTTGAAAGAAAAAGAAGAGATTTCAAATGAAAATGATTTTTTATCTTCAAAACTTGATCTTACTTTAAAAGAGAAGGATATTGTTTTAGAGGAAAGTAATATTTTATCCTCAAAACTTGATTTTATTTTGAAAGAAAATAATTCTTCGAAAAACCAAGTTGTTTTGATTTCTAATGAAAGAGATCTTGTTTTAAAAGAAAAAGTTTATTTGAAAAATGCTTTGATTGAAAAAGAAAAGATTTCTATTCCTATTTTCAAAGTGAAAAATAATTTTATTTCTCATGCTCATGTTATTTCTTCTTTCATTATTGATAATGATATTTATATTTGAAGAAGAAAATTGATTGTTTGGGGTCCACTTTGAGGCAATGTGCCATTGACCACAAGAGATTGGAGTCCATATTTTAAAAGAAACAAACTCCACATATGCATGCCCATCCTCCATGGCATACACATGCACATCATATTCACGCACATGCCGCCATGTATGCTAGAGTGTACACATGCACACATTGCGGTAGCTAAGGCCACCTTGTAAAATTTTATTATGATAAGTTAAATATTTTTAATTTTGCAAGTAAAAAGTTTGGGTTAAAAAAGGTACTAACTCTCAAGGACTCAAGAAAGTTTGGGTACCAAGATTTACTCATATTGTATTTGATGTAGGAATGGTCTCTCACAAGATATAAGAGAATTGGTACCTTGGTGATGGATGCAATCGAAACTAGATGGATAAATCAATGGATGCATCACAATCAAAGAGTTTAGGTGGGAGGATCACCTTATTTTGTAGAAACAGAGACTAGCCTTACTGGTATTGGTAACTATCTCTATCCTCCTTTTATATTATTTCTATATATGGATAATTTTTAGCAAATAATCGTTCACATGTTTTGATCATATTTACATATTTTGATTATTTGTTTAAATGCAAATTTAGTTAGAACTTGTGATATACTTGTATAGTTCTTGAGACACACTCAAGATTTCGTGCAAAATTGATTCATATCTTTCGTATACTCAATTATAGCTTAGCTATGTGTGTGCCCAAGTTTTGATAACCATTGCATTTACACCCATGATCATTTTGGTTCTCATACATATTTTTGTGTTTTTAGGCTAATCATATTTTAGTTACATGTCTAGATGCAATTTTTGTTAAAATTTGTAACAAATACAATTCGTGAGTTACACTTGATTCTTATACTTTACATGTTATATCTCTTATGTGTACTCATTGCATATTTTTTATACTTATATGACCTAGTTTTGATGATTCTTGCATTTGTACATGTACTCTTTTATTTTAATAATTTGTTTTCATATCGCACTTGTACATGCCTTGATTCCCTATAAGAATACTTTTACTTCATGTATGTATAAATTGTGTTAAAACTACATGATATACATATTGTTTCCTTGAGTGCCATATATTCTATGCATACTCATTTCATGTTTAGATATATGTATTTATGCTTTAGTTTTTACAAAACTTATATATATTTGAAATTTATTTTTACATCTTCAACGAAATTCTTGAATAATTTTTGATGAAAATAAAATTTTCATGATTCATATTTTCATGTTTATGAAAAGAATTTCGTATGGGTTTTGATGAAATTGAGCTTTATTGCTGAATCTTCATGAAAATGTTATTGACATGACTCTTGTATATTCTATATCTTTCATTTACTTATAATTTTAGATTCATTAGCATTTATGTGCTTTATAAATTTTGGGTGTCAATTCTTATGTAATTACAATTTTTCATGAGATATACATGATTTGGTTTATATTTGACGAATTTTGAACTAGTTTTTATATATATTTTAAATTAGTTCTTCTATTCTTCCCTTGGTACTAGTTACTTAATTTATACTTATCTATTTTCAAATACATTATTTTGAAAACTTCTACCCTTGGAGGTGGTTGGATGGGCGACTATACCTTTTATGCTCTCAATGACTGTTCTTTTTGGCATGTGCATGTTAGAGATACATCAATGATCTATAATGTTCATCATGAAAACTGACTTTTGTATACTTATTCTCGTTTACTTATATATGTATGCATTCATATTTCAAATGGTATTTCTGTAACACCCCATTCTCAGAATACGTACTTAGATACACATTTTGAATTTTTTATATTATTTTTTATTTTGGTTTCCGTATTTATTTATTTTATGATTATCTATGAGATTGTTTTGCTTTAGATCAGGATTCACGGACACAGATTCAGCCCAAATCTGAACAGGGGACCCGGTCCCATTATATTGCTCGATTTAACCTCTTTGGTAATCAGATTTGACTAATTTTAGTTTCAAACACTATTTTCCAATATATTAGAATTTACATGAATTTTCAGAAATTTTCTAAATTATTTTTATAAAAACCTTAAAATCAGGAGTAAACTGTACCACTGGTTTAATCACAGATTTTTAATTTACAAATTAAATAAAATTTTAAGAAACTACTTCACACAAATTTTCTTAGAAAGATATTTAATATCTTAATACATTTCGGAGATTTTCAGAATTTAACAGATTTCGATCAGATTTGGTGTCGACCAGTATCGGCTGTCGATTTCAGAATTTTTAAATTGAAAACCGTAAAGAATTTCTTGAAACAGATTTTATCATGATTCTTAGAATAATATTTTTGATTTGTAAGGATTTTTGGGAATCATTCTGAGATACTTGATTTTCTGACAATTCCGGTATTTTTCGAAAGTTTTCCACGTCTGCGACCAAACCTGGGGATTTCACCATTTCAATTACTTTTTTATTTTCTTCTAATTATCTTTCTTCCTTTTTTTCTTTTCTTCTATTTTTCTTTTTCCTTCCTTTTCCTTCTACAATATTCTAAAAACTTCTCCATTCTTCATTACATTCTACAATCCTCCTCCAAAATATCTCCTCCAAAATATCCCAATCTACTTAACTCCCCGCTCCAATCACCATGGCCAGCCAAGACACCTCACCCCTCTCCAATTTACAAAAAAACTCAAACCCTAACTGTTGGCCCAGAGGCCCTTCACTATAGTTTTGATGATGATTATCTCATGTAGTTATAGTTTACAAATAATCTTGTGATATTTAGTTTCAGATATTTGAACAAGTTATTAGTAGGTGATTAGTTTCAACAAAGGTGTTTTGGAGCTTTCACATGCTGATTCAAGAGCTCGAGCGTCAAGATCGCATCTAGCACTTGAATGGAGTCAAGCTCGTTTGGATCGCGTTTGGATCGAGTCAACTTAGAGAAGGAGTTCAACAAGAAGACTTTAGTTTATTTAGTTTAAGATTTTGTTTTGATCATTGTAAAGATTAGATAGTGTTGATATGCTCAAGTTCACAATACACACACAAGTTTTCAGTTTATCGGTTTAACCGATTTCGGATTTCATGTCAAAAACATAGATAAAATATCTTTCATATATATTGGATTCTATCCATATACAATATGCTTCAAAGTTGTTTTAATATCATGTTTTTGCATTTATATAAGTTTTGGAGAAAACAGTTTTCCATTTCAAAAATACAAGATTTGGAAAATACAGATTTTGGTTTAAGGCAAAATTTCAAGAACACAAAAATGGTTCAAATTAATTATAATATGTGTTGAATTTTTGTCACACATATTCGTATTTCAAAGATATAATAAGAACTTATTTTTGTGGAATTTAAGTGTATTTTATGAGATTTTTTAGAAGGTAAAATACCTAAGTTTTTACTCCCTAAATAACTGGACCTGGCCTTCTGCCGGTCGACCGGACGGTCGACCGCTACAAAAGTAGGTCGACTGGTCCGGTCGACCGACGTGCACGGACATGCACGCCAGGCTTGGCTGGTGGACCGGTCGACCGGGCGGTCAACCGTCCAGAGAGTTCTGTTCTCTGGAAATGGCCCTGGTCGACTGGCCGGTCGACCGACAGAAAGTTCTGCTCTCTGTATCTAGCTCTAGTCGACCGGGCGGTCGATCGGCCAGAGAGCCGTTGCTCTCTGGTTCCAGGCAAGGTCGACCGGGCGGTTGACCGGTGGCACAACGGTCATAAAAATGGCCGTTGGCCGGTCGACCGGAAGGTCATTTCTGACCTTTCCTGGCTGCCAACGGGCAGAATTGTTTGAGGCTATAAATACCCCAAATTTAAGCTGGTTTTAGCCAAGAATTTTAAGAGCAAAATTTTTTATCTTTCAGCAAGTTTTTAAAAGAGTTTTTGTGCCAAAAGATTTGATCTTTAACTATTTTTAAAGGGTTGGAAAAATCAAGAAAAGGAGAAGTCTTTGAGATTGGTCTTTGATCTTCATTTCTTTAGCTATTCTAGAAGTTTTCCCAAGAGTTTTTCTTTGTGATTGTGATTTTCAAACACTTTGTTTTTCTCACACTTGAGCTATCTATCTATCCTATCTATTAGGATCATGTTTTAGTGAGAAAGAATTGGTTTGTGGTTTGTTGAAACCACCAAGTGTTGTAAACCCTTTCGTTTGCTTGGCTTTGTGCCTTTCCCTCTAACTGCAGAGGAGGTTGTGCAATTGGCTTGTTGGTATCCCTCTAAGTGTAGAGGTGATTGAGTTTGTTGGTATCCTCTAGTGAGAGGTTGATCTTGTGTTGGCTTTATGCCTAGCCTCGTGTGTAGAGATTGTTGGTGTTTGAGAGAGGAATTGTGTACTCCAAAGTTTATTACCCAAATCCTCAGTAGAGGTTCCCTGTGTGGGAAGTCATGTGTGGTCACTATAGTTGAAATCCTTTTATGTGAAGGCGGGAACGTAGAGCTGGGTGCTCGAACCTTAAAACATATCTTTGTGTTTGCGTTTGATCTACTATCTCTTAACTCTCTCTCTTTTATATTGTGCCTTGCATCATTTCATATTGTTCGTTCATACTTGTATGCTTGGTATTGTTTGTGTGTGCCCATAGTTGTGTTGAACAAGGAGAGCTTCATATAGCACCTTAACTCTTATTTAGAGAAATTTAGAGGAGATAGTCCATAGCCCTTCACTGGAAATTCGGCTACACTCTTTGGTTACATTAAGTGCCTTGCAATTAGTTTTTAATTCTGTAGTATTTGTCATTAGATTAGCCATACACCTATGCACCCACCCTCTAGGTGTACTTTCAATTAGTATCAGAGCCTCTGCTCCTGATATTATGTTTAACCACCTAGGAGTGAGATCTTGGTTGCTAATATAGATTTGCTTTTACATACTTACATGTTTACACACACTCATGGATTACTTTGCACCTCCCATGTTTGATGTTTCTAACATCATTATGTGGAAGCTTAGAATGAGTATGTATCTAAAAACCCTAGGATTGCATGTTTTCCTTGCCGCTATCAAGAAATCTTATCTTGGTAATACCAAGCATATAGAGGCCAATGCACAAGCCCTTGAGGCACTTAGGAGCACTTTAAGTAAAGAATATTTGTCTATGATTTCTCATTGTGATTCCTCTTTTGTAGTGTGGAACACTTTGACCTCTCCCACGCTACAAATGACGAAATATGTAGAGGAGGAATCTAGTGTAAGAGAATCCGAACAACATTGCTACATGGTCCAAGGGAATGACTCCCTTGAGGTAAATTCGAAAACTCAACTAGATGATAATGCTAGTTCTTCAGGGGATGATTATGTTGATCCTTATGCATAGAATGAAGAACTATCTATTGTGTGTGAAAACCTCTTGAAAAAATACCAACTCTTGAAAAAAAAAACTCTTAAAATGAAAGAAGAAAATGAGGATTTATTTTCTAAACTTAACATGGATTTGCAAGTAAAAGATGAGATTTGAATTGAAAGGGACTCAATGAAATCCCAACTTGATCTTGCCCTAAATGAAAACAAGATTTTGAAAAATAAAAATGATTGTGATGAAGTTTTGAAGAAAAATGAAGTTCTATCTTCAAAACTTGTTTTTGTTTTAAAAGAAAATGATTCCCTGAAAAACAAAATTATTTCTATTTCAAAGAAATTGGATTTGATTTCTAATGAAAATATTTCTTTGAAAAATGATATTGACACACATGTTTGCCATGCTAGTGTAGCCTCACCATCTTGTGTTACTATAGCATGCTCCACCTCTTCTTCTAACACTAAAAATGATATAAATATATTGAAGAAGATGCTGATTGTTTGGGCTCCACTTTGAGCCAATGTGCCATGAACCACACACGTTTGGAATCCATGTTTCGCAAGAAACAAGTTCCACCTATGCATGCACACAAATCACGACATACACATGCTTCCAACGTTCATGACCATAACATTATGTATGCTCATATGTACACTTGTACACATTGTGGACGAAAGGGCCACCTTGCAAAATTTTGTTATGATAGGATACTGTTGGCCAAAGGCCTATCACTCTAGTTTTGATAATGATCAACTCATGAAGTTATGATTACTAATGATCTTGTGTTTAATTAGTGACAGATTCATTATCAAGATCTTAGTAGGTGTGGAGCTTCAACAAAGGATTTAAAGACAAGTTGGAAGCTAGCACCGGTTGATTCACGAGCCTATGCATCAAGAACACATCTAGAGATGAGCTCGGTGGATTGCATTTGGACCAAGTCAAGAAGATGAGAAGCCTTCAAGTGAAGACTTCAAGAAGATGAAGACTTGTGTCTAGGTATAAGATTTAGTTTTTTGTTTAGTCAAAAATGTAAAGGATAGATAGTTGGTGGATTGCTCAAGTATACCATGCACACACACTTTTGATTTAGAATTGTTTTCATAAAAGATTTTGTAGTTAGAAAAGATTTTTCTTTGTGACAAAATACTATTTGGATTTTGGTATTTTCATATATACATATCTTTTATCCAAAATCAAGTTTAGAGCTTTATGACAAAAACATAGATATTACATTATGATTGTGTAGTGGATCATATCCATACACACTATGCTTTAAAATGAAATCAAATATCTTGTTTTTATATTTTGTGAAGTTATGAAAACCAAGTTTGAAAAATACATGTTTTGATTTTTGATAAAATTTGCAAGACGCTGAAATGATATGAATATGTTGATATATGTCTGGAAAATTTTATCACAAGTTTGGTTTTCAATATAGAATGTTAAAACAAGTTTATGGAATTTTTATAAGTGTTAAAAGATTTTAAAATTAATTTTTAAACCAGTTTTCCAGACCTGAAATTGGCTGACAGGCCAGTCCGGTCGACCGGGCGGTCGACCGAACCAAGGGCCGGTCGACCCTCGGTCGACCGGACGTGCACAGCCTTGTGCACGTTGTCAGCACAGTGGTCCGGTCGACCGGACGGTCGACCGCTGCAGAGAGTTCTGCTCTCTGTTTGTTTCGGTCGACCGACCGGTCGACCGGAGGCTGCAACGGTCGGATTTCCGACCGTTGGCGGTCGACCGGCAGCTCTGACAGACCCCAACGGTCATATTTTTTTGGCCTCTATAAAAGGGGGTTTTGTCATTGTTTGAAGCTAAGATTTTGGGGATTTCTTGAGCCAGTTTTTCTAAGTCATTTCAGAAGTTTTCTCCACAAAATAGAGAGCAAATACTTCCCATCTAAAAAGGAGTTTTTATTAAGAGAGTGTAAAAAGTGATTCTTTGAGTTTTTCACCATAGTTCTTACCTTGCTTTGTAAGATCACCTAGAGGGGGGGTGAATAGGTGATGGCTAATCTAATGGTCACTTATGAACAAATAATGCGGAATTAAAACTAAGTTGACCAAATTAAACTTCTTTTAATTGAACACTTATGTATAACACAAGAGTGTTGCCGAATTCCCCTTGCGAGGCTCTGGACAAACTCCTCTAGATTCCCCTTGAATGGGTTGAGGTGCCGCGTTGGCTCTCTTGGTTGAATACTAGTGTTAATAACAATCCCAAGCAAGTATAGCAATTATGAGCACGAAGGTATATCATGCATATAAGAGATAAAGACTATAAAATAATGCAAGATATAAGTGAGACAAAAGAGTAAGAGAGCAAGAGTGAGCAATCGCAAACACAAAGGGTTTGTTTCGAGGTTTGAGCACACTTGCTCTACATCCCCGCCTTCGACACACGAAGGATTTCCACTATGCACGATCCAACCGGATCTCTCCTTGGTGCCGCAACACCTACAAGCCCTCGGACTCCCAAAGTCCCTTACACACCACAAGCCCACCGGCTTGTCGAGGCCGCACCTCGTACAATAAGTCCGCACCCGAACTCAAAACACCGCGAGCACACTTGCCCGCTTCCTCAAATACAAAGAAAGATCTTGGTGATCTAAACACTTGATCACCTAACAAAACTCTCACTACAACACTCCTATAGGATAGATATAACTATAGATGCTCAAGTGTAGTGTGAGAAATCAAGGAAAGAATTTTGATGGAAAACTCAAGAAATCACAATAAACACTCTCTTGATAAAATCCCTTTTGATAGGAAATATTGGCACTCTATTTTGTGGAGAAAACTCTGCTAAAAGAATGGAAATAACTGGACAAAAGCTCTCCTAAAATCTTAGCTTCAAACAATGACAAAACCCCTTTTATAGAGGCCAGAAAAAACTAGCCGTTGGGATCTGTCAGTGCTGCCGGTCGACCGGGCCGGTCGACCGCCAACGGTCAAAATCCGACCGTTGGAGCCTCCGGTCGACCGTCCCGGTCGACCAATAAAACCCGAGAGCACAGCTCTCTCCAGCGGTCGACCGTCCCGGTCGACCGGCCACTGTGCTGACAACGTGCACAAGGCTGTGCACGTCGGTCGACTCGGACGGTCGACCGACCATGGTGCGGTCGACCGGTCCGGTCGACTGACTTGGCCTGTCAGCCAGTCCTCAGTTCTGCACAGATACGGGTTTTGAAAATAGGTCTTTTCACTCAATAAAAATCCCATAAATTCACAGTAAATCTAAAAAATAGTTTTAATCACAATAAAAACTGTTTTTCTAAAAATATGTTTTTCTAAAACTTATTTTTCCATAACTTCACAAAATACAAAAACAAGATATTTGAGTTCATTTTAAAGCATAGTGTGTATGGATATGATCCACTACACAATCAAGATGAAATATCTATGTTTTTGATATTAAGCATAAAACTTGGTTTTGGTTGAAGGATAAGTATATGAGAACCACCAAAAAACCAAACTTGTATTTTTCCAAAATGAAAAATCTTTTCTACTTTAAAAATCTTTTATGAAAACAATTCTAACAAGAGTGTGTGTGTGATATCTATACTTGAGCATTCCACCACTATTCTATCCTTTACATTTTATCTAAAAACAAAAATAAAATCTTATACCTAGACACAAGTCTTGATCTTGAAGTCTTCCCTTGAAGTCTTCTCATCTTCTTGACTTGGTCCAAATACAATCCACCGAGCTCATCTCTAGATGTGTTCTTGATGCATAGGCTCGTGAATCAACCGGTGCTAGCTTCCAACTTGTCTTTAAATCCTTTGTTGAAGCTCCACACCTACTAAGATCTTGATAATGAATCTGTCACTAATTAAACACAAGATCATTAGTAATCATAACTTCATGAGTTGATCATCATCAAAACTGGAGTGATGGGCCTTTGGGCCAACATGCTTTTCTCACACCACACTTGAGCTATCCATTGCTATATATTCCTATAGGTGTGTTGTAGTGAGAGTTTGTAATTGGTGATCAAAGTATTGTAGATCACCAAAGATTTCATCCTTGTACTTTGAGGAGACGGGCAAGTGTGCTCGTGGTGGTTTGGAGTTCGGTTGTGAACTCGTTGGTTCGAGGTGCGGCCTCGGCAAGCTTGTGGGAGCTTGCGTGTGTACGGGAATTGGGAGTCCGAGGGCTTGTAGGTGTTGCGGCACCGAGGAGAGATCCATTGGGATCTTGCATAGTGGAAATCCTTCGTGTGTCGAAGGCGGGGATGTAGAGCAAGCGTGCTCGAACCTCGAAACAAATCCTTTGTGTTTGCGATTGCTTACTCTATCTCTCTCTCTCTCTCTCTTTGTCTCTTTTATATCTTGCATTCAATAATTGTCTTTATCATTTACATGCTTGATATACTCCCTTGTGCTTATAATTGCTATACTTGCTTGGGATTGTTGTTAACACTAGTATTCAACCAAGAGAGCCAACGCGGCACCTCAACCCATTCAAGGGGAATCTAGAGGAGCTTGTCCAGAGCCCTGCAAAGGGAATTCGGCAACACTCTTGTATTATACATAAGTGTTTAATTAAAAGAAGTTTTATTTGATCATATTTGTCATAGCTTCCGCATTATTTGCATCATTAGGCATTAAGTGACCATTAGATTAGCCAACACCTATTCACCCCCCCTCTAGGTGTTATTTCAGATACATGATTCAAATTTTGCAAATAAGTTTGTTTGGGTAAGGAAAGGTGCTAACCCCCATGGACCCAATAAGGTATGGGTACCAAAAGCCACTCCTATTTTATTTGATGTAGGTGTGGGCTCTCACTTAAGTGAGGGCATTGGTGCCTTGAGGTGGATGTGTTCCGAGCCAAACGGTGACACTTTTTGATACATCACTCTCAAGGGGGAGTTTGGTGGGAGGACCACCATAGTTTGGAGATCTAGAGATTTGCCCTCATGGTTTTGGTAACAATTTCTAACTCCCATCTATGGTTACATGCTTTCATATTGTTAATTTTTAGCATGCATTGATGTTTCATGATTATTATGTTAAATGCCATGATAATTAGGCCTGTGATAGACATGATTAGTATTTGAGATACACCCATGTTTATATGGATCTATATTTTTTTTGTTCTCACCTTAGTTTAGCTATGTTATATATCATAACTCTAAAACATATGCATTTGCCATAATGATCACATTGGTTTTGGTATGTAATTTATACACTTCATGTTTTGATTACATGTTTAGATGTAGCTTTCATTAAAACTTGTGTATATACTTGTACAACTAGTAAACCACAAATAGATTATTATATGTTTATGCTTGATTGTCCATTTGTACTCATTAGTTGTACTAGTATAGCCTAGTTTGATGATTAATGCATTTCAACTTGTATCCCCTATTTTTGGACATGTTTTTATGATAATGTATTTTAAGTTCATGTATATGCTAATTTTGCCCTGAAGTTGGTATTGTTTTAATGAAAATTAAATTTCGATGATTTTCGTGTTTTCGACAAGGAATTTCATATTGAGCCTTATTGCCTATTCCCATGATTATGCTTTTCATATCGTTCTTGTACACTCATATTTGTTGATGTTTTCTCATGACTTTGTTTTCATGAGTATTATATGTGCTATATAGGCCTTGAGTGTTGATAGTGTGATTTTCATATTTTCATAGATATATTCTTGTTTTATCCTTGCCTGAAGGATTTCGTACTATTTTTCAAGTTTATCATAAAACTAGTTGCGTATTTCCTCATTTTGGACGTATTTTCAAACTTGTTAAATTATTTCAAATCATATTTTTGAAAACTCTTCCATCATATGGGTGGTTGGATGGGCGACCATGTCTTGTATGCTCAAAATGAAAATCATTTTAACATGTTCATGAATAGGGTGGTCTTTATAAGTTATACACTTGATTCTCATTGTGTTTTCAATTGGTATCACAATTGATATCTATTTTGTATACTCATATTTGTTTCTATATATGTATGGTTCAAATCTCAAATAGAATCAATTTTGATTGATATTTAATTCATCATACATATATATGTGCTTTGATTGTGCTTACTATATCTTTATATCTTAAAGCACAAATTTTGTTATGCTAAGCTTGGTTTAGTCCTTAATGACAATTATTTTTCAATTGGTATCTCAGACAAACTTATGCATCGTTTTCATTAGTATTTCATAAAGGGAGAGAAAATTCATGTTTTACCTTTCAAACGGTTTTGTTTATAATTGGTATTTTACTCCCACTCTTTATATTGAAAAATGATATTTGTTAATTGATATCTTAGATTTCAATTGGTTTCCAGCTCCTAATAAAAAATAGTTTCAATTGGCATGTTTCATTTTCAATATTGGTATCAAGAATATTAAATTGATATTATTCTCTATTTGGTATTTTTATTGCAAAATGATTTTAGTGTTTAACCAAAAGAATTGGTTTATATTTCAATTGGTATCATGTATATTGGTACCTATATTGAAATGAGCTATGTTTACCTAAAAATTTGATTTTTACTTTCATTTGGTATCAATACTTATAATATATATATATATATATTCTTACAATTGGTATCAAAATTATAAAATATTTTCAATTGGTACTAGTAATTTCAATTGGTATCAAGATTTACGACATATATTTGTTTCTATTGTATCAATAACATATATTGTCTCATTTTCTATTGGTATCATAATTTGGTTTCATAATGTTTCGATCTATATTGCATATTTGTGTGTTTTGACATAAAGAAGAAAATTCCTTTTAAGTTTATTTCGTGCCCCTTTGTTGATGATTTGACAAAAAGGGGGAGAGATATGTTTGGAGTTTATATGCATGTTGTCTATATACATGTTTATGTTTGGAGTTTATTTGCATGTTATCTATATGCATGTTTACTTTTTGTTTACTTTTACAATTGGTATAAGAGCAATTGGTTTGGTTTGTTTAAATTTACCATTGCTATCATAGCATATATGTTTTATTTATGCATGTTTATGCATATTTATGTTGAGCATATATTGTATATCTTTATGTTTATTTCTATGCATGAGTTAAGGGGGAGCTTCTATGAAGCTTAACTTTAATCCATGCATATATTACTCCATGAGTTTTGTCATCATCAAAAAGGGGGAGATTGTTAGCCCAGAGGCCCTTCACTCTAGTTTTGATGATGATTAACTCATATAGTTATAGTTTACTAATAATCTTGTGATATTTAGTTTTAAATATTTGAACAAGTTATTAGTAGGTGATTAACTTCAACAAAGGTATTTTGGAGCTTTCAAATGGTGATTCACGAGCTCGAGCATCAAGATCGCATCTAGCACTCGGATAGAGTCAAGCTCGTTTGGATCGAGTTTGGATCGGGTCAACTTGGAGAAGGAGTTCTACAAGAAGACCTCAGTTTGTTTAGTTTAAGATTTTGTTTAGATCATTGTAAAGATTAGATAGTGTTGATATGTTCAAGTTAACAATACACACACAAGTTTTCAGTTTATCGGTTTCTGGTTTTCGGTTTAACAGATTTCAAATTTCATGTCAAAAACATAGATATAATATCTTTCATGTATATTGGATTCTATCCATATACAGTATGCTTCAAAGTTGTTTCAATATCATGTTTTTGTATTTATATGAGTTTTGGAGAAAATAGTTTTCCATTTCAAAAATCCAAGATTTGGAAAATACGGATTTTGGTTTAAGGCAAAATTTCAAGAACACAAAAATGGTTCAAATTATTTATAATATGTATTGAATTTTTGTCACTCATATTTGTATTTCAAAGATATAATAAGAACTTATTTTTGTGAAATTTATGTGTATTTTATGGGATTTTTTAGAAGGCAAAATACCTAACTTTTTACTTCCTAAATAACTGGACCTGGCCTTCTGCCGATCGACCGGACGGTCGATCGCTGCAGAAGTTTGTTAACCGACGTGCATGGACGTGCACGCCAACCTGGGCTGGTGGACCGGTCGACCGGGCGGTCGACCGTCCGGAGAGTTCTGCTCTCTGGAAATGGCCCTGGTCAACTGACCGGATAGTTCTGCTCTCTGTATCCAGCTCTGATCGACCGGGCGATCTACCGGCCAGAGAGTCCTTGCTCTCTGATTCCAGGCCTAGTCAACCGGCGGTCGACCGGTGGCACAACGGTCATAAAATGGACCGTTGGCTGGTCGACCGGGCGGTCGACAGGAAGGTCCTTTCTGACCTTTCCTGGCTGCCAACGGGCAGAATTGTTTGGGGTTATAAATACCCCACATTTAAGCTGCTTTTAGCCAAGAATCTTAAGAGCAAAATTTTCTATCTTTTAGCAAGTTTTTAGAAGAGTTTTTGTGCCAAAAGATTTGATCTTTAATTTTTTTTATAGGGCTGGAAAACTCAAGAAAAGGAAAAGTCTTTGGGATTGGTTTTTATCTTTATTTCTATAGCTATTTTAGAAGTTTTCCCAAGAGTTTTTCTTTGTGATTTTAATTTTCAAACTCTTTGTTTTACTCGTACTTAAGCTATCTATCTATCCTATCTATTAGGATTTTGTTTTTGTGAGAAAGAATTGATTTGTGGTTTGTTGAAACCACTAAGTGTTATAAAACCTTTCCTTTACTTGGCTTTGTGCCTTTCCCTCTAAATGTAGAGGAGGTTATGCAATTGGGTTGTTGGTACCCTCTAAGTGTAAAGGTGATTGAGTTTGTTGGTATCCCTCTAGTGAGAGGTTAATCTTATGTTGGCTTTGTGCCTAGCCTCGTGTGTAGAGGTTGTTGGTGCTTGAGAGAGGAGTTGTGTAGTCCAAAGTCGTATTACCCAAATCCTCAGTGGAGGTTCCCTGTGTGGGAAGTCCTATGTGAACGCTATAGTGGAAATACTTTTGTGTGAAGGCGAGGACGTAGAGCTTGGTGCTCGAACCTCGAAACATATCTTTGTGTTTGCGTTTGATCCACTATCTCTTAACTCTCTCTCTTTTATATTGTGCCTTGCATCATTTCATATTGTTCATTCAAACTTATATGCTTGGTATTGTTTGTGTGTGCCCATACTTGTGTTCAACCAAGAGAGCTTCAAATAACACCTTAACTCTTATTTAGAGAAATTTAGAGGAGATAGTCCAGAGCCCTACACCGGGAATTTGGCTACACTCTTTGGTTACACTAAGTGTTTTGCAATTAGTTTTTAATTCCGCATTATTTGTCATTAGATTAGCCATACACCTATTCACCCCCGTCTAAGTGTAGTTTCAATTGGTATCAGAGCCTCCGCTCCTGATATTAGGTTTAACCACATAGGAGTGAGATCTTGGATGCTAATCTAGATTTGTTTTTGCACACTTCTTTACACACACTCCTGGATTACTTTGCACCTCCCATGTTTGATGTTTCCGACATCAATATGTGGAAGTTTAGAATGAGTATGTACCTAAAAACCCTAGGATTACATGTTTTTCTTGCCGCTACCAAAATCCTATCTTGGTAAAACCAAGCATATAGAGGCCAATTCACAAGCCCTTGAGGCACTTAGGAACACTTTAAGTAAAGAATATTTGTCTATGATTTCTCATTGGGATTCCTCTTTTGCAGTGTGGAACACTTTGACCTTTCCCGCGCTACAAACGACGAAATATGTGGAGGAGGAATCTAGTGGAGGAGAATCCAAACAACATTGCTACATGGTCCAAGGGAATGACTCCCTTGAGGTAAATTTGGAAACTCAACTAGATGATAGTGCTAGTTCTTCAGGGGATGATTATGTTGATCCTGATGTATTGAATGAAGAACTATCTATTGTGTGTGAAAACCTCTTGTAAAAATACAAACTCTTGAAAAAGAAAACTCTTAAAATTAAAGAAGAAAATAAGGATTTGTTTTCTAAACTTAACATGGCTTTGCAAGAAAAAGATGAGATTTCAACTGAAAGGACTCATTGAAATCCCAACTTGATCTTGCCCTAAATAAAAACAAGATTTTGAAAAATAAAAATGATTGTGATGAAGTTTTTAAGAAAAATGAAGTTTTATCTTCAAAACTTGTTTTTGTTTTAAAAGAATATGATTTCTTGAAAAATAAAATTATTTATATTTCAAAGAAATTGGATTTGATTTCTAATAAAAATATTTCTTTGAAAAATGATACTGACACACATGTTTGCCATGCTAGTGTAGTCTCACCATCTAGTGTTACTATAGTATGCTCCACCTCTTCTTCTAACATTGAAAATGATATAAATATATTGAAGAAGAATGTTAATTATTTGGGCTCCACTTTGAGCCAATGTGCCATGAACCACACCGTATGGAATCCATGTTTCGCAAGAAACAAGTTCCACCTATGCATGCACACAAACCATGGCATACAGATGCTCGCACTTTAGTACACATAACACTATATTTGCTCATGTGTACACTTTGTTGGCCCATAAGGTTACACTCTCCACTTGTTTAGAGTTTGATGATAACAAAACAAATAGGAGCTATATGGTACTAATTTGTTTGTTAAGATAAGTTTCAGGTTTGTACCATATTTGGAGGCCATTGCTTAGCTATTGCAAGAATTTCTAGGTTCATGAAGCAAAGAAGGCATATTGGACATCATAGAAGGAACAAAGAAGTGAAGGCTCTAGCAAGGCATAGCTTGGCTCAAGACTTCAAGATTGCTCAAGATAATTTATTAGATTGTTTTTAGTTTAGAGTTTTGTTAAAGAATAATGAATAGGTTTGAAGCTCCATCACACACGTTTTTGCGCACATCTTATTTCTAAGTTTATTTCATATAAATTATACAAAATATTTTAATACAAAATCCTCTGACTGTAAATTCATATTTATGTTTTATACTTATTCCTATTTAAAACATACTTTGATAAAAATATTCATCTCCTCAAAATTCTGTCTGAAATTTGATTTTTGGCCAGAGCCGGTCGACCGCCCGTGTCGACCGTGCCTATGTCAGGCTTAGCCAGTCGACCACCCCAGTCGACCGAGGTTCTGGCAAAACACGTATCAGTGTGCACGTTTCACGGTCGACCGTGACGGTCGATCGAGACCTGCCTGACTGTAACACTTTACTCTCTGTTTGTTTGGGTCGACCGGCACGGTCGACCGTCAGCCTGCAACGTCTAATTCTTTTGAACTAGCGGTCGACCGGGCGGTCGACCGGGCTAGCCGTTTGAACAGTAACAGCTAGTTTTCTGAGCTGGTTTATTTTGTCCTTTTCTCACTTAAGTGTGTTTAAGTGACATGTTTTGGTTTTAATACTTTCTGATTAGCCTTAAATATGTTTTATATCTTAACCCTAGCCCTCTCGTATAAATAGGGGTGTTTAGGGAGAGTTTGGTTACTAGAAAAAATTATCAAAATTTCCAAAAGTTTAAGGCTTTCAAAAAGACTTGGTTTCTTGGTTTTTGTGCTTAAATTCTCTCTCATTTTCTGAAGTGCTTTCAAGAATTCTCTGATTTCATTTTCTTTTCTCCTTGCACACAAGAGCTTCATTCCTACTCATTGTTCTCTAAGGACCTTTGTAAGGGAAGAGAATTTTGAAAGAGAAAGTTTGTGGTCTTTTGACTACCAAGAGAGAAACTGTACTTGAGATTGTGGAGTTGGGTACTCCGGTGTATTTGTGACATCTTTGTGATAGTGGAAGTGGTTGGAATCCTTCTGGGGAAGGCGGGGAAGTAGAGCTGGGTGCTCGAACCTCGATAACAATTCTTGGTGTTTGCGTTTGGTTTACTTTTCCTTGTTCTTGCTCTACTTTCATTGCTATTACTACTTGCTTTTTATTGTCATTGCTATATTCACTTGTTGTCATTCATCTTGTCAATCTTTGTCCCATACAACAAGGTTGCATTGCGCACCTCTAACTCATTTTACGAGGAATCAGGAGGAAGGAGTTCAGAACCCTTCACGGGCATTCGGCTCTTAGTCTTGTTTTGGGCGATTGTTGCATCTTATTTTTAAATTGTGCATTGATTAGCATTATCACCTATTCACCCCCCTCTAGGTGATTTTCAATTGGTATCAGAGCTTGGACTCTAGGTTTTGGCTTAACATCCATAGAGAGATCCTTAAAATTTGCTAATCAACATTTATATTCCATTTGTCATTCACTAGTAAACATGGCCGATAACATCAAACCCCTCCTAAATTTGATGGACTCAACTTCCCTATTTGGAAGGTTAGGATGACTATCTTTTTGCAATCCTTAGGTAGCTTAGTAGCTAAATCTTTGACCAAACCCTATGTTGCACCCGATAGTGATGAGAGCACATGGACCGACTTCAACTTTAGAGAATATGAGGCTAACTCCAAGGCCCAAAATTCCCTCTTAACCGCCTTGAATGAGGATGACCTTACACGGGTAATTCATTGCCAATCCGCCTATGAGATTTGGCAACATTTATTGGTCACACACGAAGGGACTTCACAAGTCAAGAGAGCTAAGATAGATCTCTTGAGGTCCCAATATGAGTCTTTTAAAATAATTGATGATGAATCTATTGATTGTATGATTACTCGATTTACTAAAATCACCAATGGTCTTTCTTCTTTAGGTGATGATATTTCCAATTATCAAAAGGTACGGAAAGTGATTCAGGCTCTTCCTACATCATGGGAGATGAAGGCCACCACCTTGAAGGAATTAAACGACAAGGACGAGATGGACCTCATTAGTCTCATTGGGAATTTAAAGACCCATGAGATGGAAAAGAAGGCAAGAGATGAAGCGGCTCCTTCAAAGAAGAAGTCCATAGCCTTCAAGTCTTCATCCACCCTTGAAGACGATGAAGAAGATTAAGAAGAAGATAAGGAGCTATCACTACTTGTTGGCAATGTGAAGAGAATGTACCGGAGGAACAAGCTCAACTTCCGAAGGAAATTTGAAGGCAAAGAGGAGAGGAGAATTTATGCTACAATTGCCGAAAGCCCGGACACATCATGGCGGATTGCCCGGAGTTCAAGAGGAAGATGACCTCCTCTTTCAAGCCAAAGAAACCGGAAGAAAAGAAAGCGTACAAGGCAACTTGGGATTCGGAAAGCGAGTCCGAGGAAGAGGCGGATATAGCGAATATGTGTTTCATGGCAAACACACCAAAGGTAACCCCTCAACCTCTTGATGATTAAGATGATGAATTAAGTAAGGAAGTTCTTGTTCATGCCTTTGTTGAACTTTCTGAAACTTATGATAATAAGATTGAATGTTTTAAATTACAAAAAAGAAGTTGCTTTTCTCAAAAATCAACTTGCTATGGTTTCTAAAGAAAAGGATGATATTTCTTCTAATATTATTTCTATTCAAAATGAGTTTAATGCCTACAAGGTTTCTTGTAAAGGAAAATCTCCTATTGTTGATGAAAAAGAAATTTCCTCTCTAAGGACTAAAATGGTTGATTTTGAAAAAGTTTTGAAAGATTGTGCTTTTAACACTAAGAAACTTGAAGAAAAGTTTTCCAAAAAGCACACCTCTCATGCCAAAAATTCACATGCTCACACTACACATAACACTTTTCATGCTAAATCTTTTCATGCTCACAACTCTCATGCTCACAAATCACACACTCACCATGCTTTTAAATATGGTAGAGTATATAGATGCACTTATTGTGGTAAGAATGGACATTTAGCTAAATTTTGCTATGACCAAGTTAATAGATCAAATAATCTTGTTTGGGTTAATGAAACTAACCATTTAGGACCCAAGAAAATGTGGGTACCAAAATCAAGTCCTAAATTATTTGATGTAGGTACACACCAAGGCTCCAAGACGTAGGGAGCGGTGGTACCTTGATAGTGGTTGTTCAAGACACATGACGTGGGACATCAATAACTTTACAACCCTATCAAGGTACGAGGAAGGTGCCTCCGTCACCTTCGGGGATGACTCCAAAGGCACTATCATCGGTATAGGTAACATTCAAATTGGTGCATCTCCCATTATAGAAAATGTTGTACTTGTTGATGGTTTGAAACATAATTTGCTTAGTATTAGTCAATTTTGTGATCGTGGACTTAAAGTTGTTTTTGATGATACTTCTTGCAAAATTTTTGATATTAAATCCAATGATTGTATTCTTACCGGTTTTCGTGATGATAATGTTTATATTATTGACATGCTTAATGTGGAATGTTCTACTAAATGCTTAAATGCTTTTGATGAAAATTCTTGGCTTTGGCATAGAAGATTAGGACATGCATCTTTTGACCATCTTTCTAGGATTAATTCAAAGGAATTGGTGAAGGGTATACCTTGCTTGAAGTTTGAGAAAGACCGCATTTGTGGTGCGTGCCAACTTGGGAAACAAACCAAGTCTTCCTTCAAACCAATCAAGGATATTATGTCAACTAGGCCTTTAGAATTAATTCATATGGATCTTTTTGGACCCACTAAAACTAAGAGCTTAAATGGTAGTAGATTTGCATTTGTTTTAGTTGATGATTTTTCCCGTTTCACTTGGGTTTTCTTCTTGGAACACAAAGATCAAACTTTTTCTCGTTTTAAGATTTTTCGAAAAAGAGTTGAAAAAGAAAAAGGTTTTCCGATTTTGAAAATAAGGAGTGATAGAGGTGGTGAGTTTGTTAACCAACTCTTCATGACTTATTGTGATGAAAAGAGAATTAAGCATGAAATGTCTTGTCCTATAACTCCACAACAAAATAGAGTTATAGAAAGGAAAAATAGAACACTTCAAGAGATGGCTAGGACAATGATAAGTGAGTATGACCTCCCTCAATATATATGGGCCGAGGCCGCAAACACCGCATGCTATATATCAAATCGTATTTATTTATGTAAAAATTCTTCCAAAACATCTTTTGAAATGTATCATTCCAGAAAACCTAATGTTTCATATTTCAAAGTTTTTGGATGCAAGTGTTTTGTTTTGAACACTAAAGATAACTTGGGTAAATTTGATGCTAAGGCTTATGAAGCAATCTTTGTTGGATATTCTACAACTAGTAAAGCTTATAGAGTATTCAATAGATCTTCACTTACCATTGAAGAATCCATGCATGTTAAATTTGAAGAATCTAATGTGTTTGTTGAGAATGTTGTAGAGATTGAATCATTAGGTGAAGACATGGAGAGACTATCCTTGAAGGACTCACCCGCTCAAGATGATAAGCAAGAACCAATTGGTGACATTCAAGAGGATAAAAAGGAAAGCTCTCAACCGCTTCCTAAAGCTTGGAGATATGCCACAAATCATCCCAAGGAGCTCATCTTAGGTGATGCATCTAAAGGGGTAACAACTCGCTCCAAACTCCATGACCTATGTGGTAATTTTGCTTTCATTTCTCATTTTGAATCCAAAAGCATCCTCGAAGCCGAGGCGGACTCATATTGGTTGCTAGCCATGCAAGAGGAACTCAATCAATTTGAGCGCAACCAAGTTTGGCACCTTGTTCCTAGGCCCCACGATAGACCAATAATTGGTACTAAGTGGATCTTTAGAAACAAGATGGATGAGTCCGGAAATGTGATTAGGAATAAGGCTAGGTTAGTGGCCCAAGGTTACACTCAAGTTGAGGGAATTGACTTTGAGGAGACCTTTGCACCCGTAGCACGGCTTGAAGCCATACGGATGACACTAGCTTTTGCATCTTTCAAAAATTTTAAACTTTTTCAAATGGATGTGAAAAGTGCATTTTTGAATGGTTTTATAAACGAAGAAGTTTATGTTGCTCAACCTCCCGGTTTTGTTGACCATGTTCATCCCGATTTTGTTTTTAAACTTGATAAAGCTTTGTATGGATTGAAACAAGCTCCAAGAGCTTGGTATGAAAGGCTTTCTAGTTTTCTCATTTCAAATGATTTATTAAAGGCAAAGTAGATACAACACTATTCACTAAGCATGTTGATAATGATATTTTAATTGTGCAAATTTATGTTGATGATATAATTTTTGGTTCTACTAATGAGTTTTTATGCAAGGAATTTGAAAAGGTTATGCAATGTGAATTTGAAATGTCTTCAATGGGTGAGCTTAATTTCTTTCTTGGACTCCAAATCAAGCAATTGCAAGATGGGAACTTCATATGTCAAGCCAAATACACAAAGGAACTCGTAAAGAAGTTTGGACTTGAAGACTCAAAGGTTTGCAACACTCCCATGGCAACTACCACCAAGCTTGATAATGATGACCAAGGTAAAAATGTTGATATTAAATTGTATAGAAGCATGACAGGTAGTCTTTTGTATTTGACGGCAAGTAGGCCCGATATCATGTTTAGTGTGTGTCTTTGTGCTAGATTTCAATCGTGTCCCAAAGAGTCCCATCTTATTGCGGTAAAACGCATTATTCGTTATATTAAGGGAACGATTGGAATGGGTCTTTGGTATCCGAAAACCGGAGATTTCTTAATGACGAGTTATTCGGACGCCGACTATGCGGGTTGTAGAGTAGATAGAAAGAGTACTAGTGGGACATGTCAATTTCTTGGTAATTGTCTTGTTTCATGGTCCTCTAGGAAACAAAATTCCGTAGCTCTCTCAACCGCCGAGGCGGAGTATGTTGCTGCGGGGGCTTGTTGTGCACAAGTCCTTTGGATGAAACATACTCTCCTTGATTATGATTTGCATTATAACCATATAAAAATATTTTGTGATAATACTAGTACTATACATATGACAAAGAATGCAAATCAACATAGTAAGACCAAGCACATTGAGATTAGATATCACTTTCTTAGAGATCATTTTGAGAAAGGAGATATAGATATTGATTATGTTTCTCCGGATTTGCAACTTGCCGATATTTTCACTAAACCACTTGATTTTGCTAGATTTTCATTCATTTGTGGTGAACTTAATGTTTGTGTTATTGAATAAAATGTTTTCTTAACCCTTTTTGATGTATGACAAAAAGGGGGAGAATGAGTTTATGTATGGAAATACGAGCTCATATGGTTTTGGTTCTATATGAGTTTATATATGTTTTGAGTTTTTGATGTGTTTTCATGAATTCTTGTAATTTGAGTTTAAGTGTTTTGCAAGTGTTTTTGGTTTTTGGTTTCATGATGTTTACTTGCAAATTACAAATTACATTGTTTTTCTTTATTTAATATAGCATAATTTGAGGGGGAGCTTTCTCCTCCCCTATACTTTTGTTTATAGCCTATTTGTTTTGTCATCATCAAAAAGGGGGAGATTGTTGGCCCATAAGGTTACACTCTCCACTTGTTTAGAGTTTTGATGATAACAAAACAAATAGGAGCTATATGGTACTAATTTGTTTGTTAAGAAAAGTTTTAGGTTTGTACCATATTTGGAGGCCATTGCTTAGCTATTGCAAGAATTTCTAGGTTCATGAAGCAAAGAAGGCATATTGGACATCATAGAAGGAACATAGAAGTGAAGGCTCTAGCAAGGCATAGCTTGGCTCAAGACTTCAAGATTGCTCAAGATAATTTATTAGATTGTTTTTAGTTTAGAGTTTTGTTAAAGAATAATGAATAGGTTTGAAGCTTCATCACACACGTTTTTACGCACATCTTATTTCTAAGTTTATTTCATATAAATTATACAAAAATATTTAATACAAAATCCTCTGACTGTAAATTCATATTTATGTTTTATACTTATTCCTATTTAAAACATACTTTGATAAAAATATTCATCTCCTCAAAATTCTGTCTGAAATTTGATTTTTGGCCTGAGCCGGTCGACCGCCCGAGTCGACCGTGCCTATGTCAGGCTTAGCCGGTCGACCGCCCCAGTTGACCGAGGTTCTGGCAAATACACGTATCAGTGTGCACGTTTCACGGTCGACCGTGACGGTCGACCGAGACCTGCCTGACTGTAACACTTTACTCTCTGTTTGTTTGGGTCGACCGGCACGGTCGACCGTCAGCCTGCAACGGCTAATTCTTTTGAACTAGCGGTCGACCGGGCGGTCGACCGGACTAGCCGTTTGAACAGTAACGGCTAGTTTTCTGAGCTGGTTTATTTTTGTCCTTTTCTCACTTAAGTGTGTTTAAGTGACATGTTTTAGTTTTAATACTTTCTGATTAGCCTTAAATATGTTTTATATCTTAACCCTAGCCCTCTCCTATAAATAGGGGTGTTTAGGGAGAGTTTGGTTACTAGAAAAAATTATCAAAATTTTCAAAAGTTTAAGGCTTTCAAAAAGACTTGGTTTCTTGGTTTTGTGCTGAAATTCTCTCTCATTTTCTGAAGTGCTTTCAAGAATTCTCTGATTTCATTTTATTTTCTCCTTGCACACAAGAGCTTCATTCCTACTCATTGTTCTCTAAGGACCTTTGTAGGGAAGAGAATTTTGAAAGAGAAAGTTTGTGGTCTTTTGACTACCAAGAGAGAAACTGTACTTGAGATTGTGGAGTTGGGTACTCTGGTGTATTTGTGACATCTTTGTGATAGTGGAAGTGGTTGGAATCCTTCTGGGGAAGGCGGGGAAGTAGAGCTGGGTGCTCGAACCTCGATAACAATTCTTGGTGTTTGCGTTTGGTTTACTTTTCCTTGTTCTTGCTCTACTTTCATTGCTATTACTACTTGCTTTTGATTGTTATTGCTATATTCACTTGTTGTCATTCATCTTGTCAATCTTTGTCCCATACAACAAGGTTGCATTGCGCACCTCCAACTCATTTTACGAGGAATCAGGAGGAAGGAGTTCAGAACCCTTCACGGGGTATTCGGCTCTTAGTCTTGTTTTGGGCGATTGTTGCATCATATTTTTAAATTGTGCATTGATTAACATTATCACCTATTCACCCCCCCCCCCTCTAGGTGATTTTCACACTTGTACACATTGTGGACGAAAGGGCCACCTTGCAAAATTTTGTTATGATAGGATACATGATTCAAATTTTGCAGATAAGTTTGTTTGGATTAGGAAAGGTGCTAACCGCCATGGACCCAATAAGGTATAGGTAACAAAAATCACTCCTATTTTATTTGATTTAGGTGTGAGCTGTGACTTAACGTGAGGGCATTGGTGCCTTGAGGTGGATACGTTCTGAGCCAAACGGCGACACTTTTGGATGCAACACTCTCAAGGGGAGTTTGGTGGGAGAACCAACATGGTTTAGAGACCTAGAGATTTGCCCTCATGGTTTTGGTAACGATCTCTAACTCCCATTTGTGGTTTCACGCTTTCAATTTGTTAATTTTTAGCATGTTTTGATGTTTCGTGATTATTATGTTAAATGCCATGATAATTAGGCTTGTGATATACATGATTAGTATTTGAGATACACCCATATATATATGAATCTATATTTTTTTGTTCTCACCTTAGTTTAGCTATGTTGTATATCATAACTCTAAAACATGTGCATTTGCCATAATGATCACATTGGTTTGGTTTGTAATTTATGCACTTCATGTTTTAATTACATGTTTAGATGCAGCTTTCATTAAAACTTGTATATATACTTGTACAACTAGTGAGCCACAAATAGATTATTATATGTTTGTGCTTGATTGCCCATTTGTACTCATTAGATGTACTAGTATAGCCTAATTTTGATGATTAACGTATTTCAACTTGTATTTGTAAATCACCTAGAGGGGGGTGAATAGGTGATGGCTAATCTAATGGTCACTTAATGCCAAATAATGTGGAAGTAAAAATTATTATGACCTAAACTAAAGTCTTACACTAAATACTACGTATAACACAAGAGTGTTGCCGAATTTCCCTTAAATGGCTCTGGACTAACTCCTCTAGATTCCCCTTGATAAGGGTTGAGGTGCCGTGTTGGCTCTCTTGGTTAAATACAAGTGTTAGCAAACAATCCCCGAGCAAGTATATCAATATGAGCACACAATATATCAAGCATGTAAGGATAAGCATAATAAAAGTATGCAAGATATAAACAAGAGACAAAGAGAGAGAGAGTGAGCAATCGCAAACACAAGGGATTGTTTCGAGGTTCGAGCACACTTGCTCTACATCCCCGCCTTCGACACACGAAGGATTTCCACCATAATCGATCCCTCCGGATCACTCGGTGCCGCAACACCTACAACTCTCGGACTCCCTAGTCCCGTACACACCGCAAGCCCACCGGCTCGCCGAGGCCGTACCTCAAACAAGAAGTTCGCACCCGAACTCGAAACACCGAGTCCCGACTAGGACCCGAAATAATGCGAACAGACACGTTCGCTTCCTCAAAGAACAAAGTAGAACTTTGGTGATCACAACTCTTGATCACCTAAAATCCTCTCACAACAAACCCTATAGGTAGATATAGCAATGGAAAGCTCAAGTGTTGTGTGAGAAAATAAGGATGAGAATGGTGGAGGAAAACTCAAGAAATTCTCTTTTTTAACACTCTTGATAAACTCTCCTTTTGATTGGAAATATTTGCTCTTAATCAAGTGGAAGAAAACCTCTAAATGGTTTAGGAAAAACTGGTGAAAACCCACTTGAAAATCTTGTCCAAAAATAATGTCCAAATCCCCAAATTTATAGGGCTAGAAAAACTAGCCGTTGGGGTCTGTCAGGCCTGTCGGTCGACTGTCCGGCCGACCGGCCAACGGTCATATTTCAGACCGTTTGAGCCATCGGTCGACCGAGCCAGGATACAGAGAGCAAGTCTCTCTGTCCGGTCGACCGCTCGGTCGGCCGGGGCCTTTCCAGATAGCAGAGATCTCTGGACGGTCGGCCGGGTCGGTCGGCCGGCCATCCTGCCAGAACTGGCGTGCACGTCTGTGCACGTCGGTCGACCGTCCGGTCGACCGGCTGAAGCCAGATCAGAAAACTTAGGGATTTAAAACTTGGTCTTTTTGGCTAAAATAAAATCCCATAAATTCACAAAAAATCTACAAAAATAGTTTTACCAATATACTTTGATAAACAAACATGCTTGCACAAAATCATTGCATGTTACAAATGATTTGGACTATTTTTGTAAGTTGGAAATATTGGCTCAAATGAAAACAGTATTTTCAAAACTTAATTTTTTCAAACTTTGTTTTTCCAAAACATTTCCAAATACAAAAACAAGATATTTAAACTACTTTTAAAGCATAGAGTGTATGGATATGATCCACTACACAAACATGATAAAATATCTATGTTTTTGACATTAAGCACTAAACATAGTTTTGGTTAAAAGACATGTATATGAGAAACACCAAAAACTAAAGTTATATGTTTTAACCAAAACGATATTATTTCCAAAATGAAAAGTCTTTTCTAAAACAAACTAAATCAAGTGTGTGTGTGTATATGTACTTGAGCAATCCACCAACTACTCTATCCTTTACATTTTATCTAAAAACAAAATCTTATAAAACAAACCTAGACACAAGTCTTCATCTTCTTGAAGTCTTCACTTGAAGCCTTCTCATCTTCTTGACTTGGTCCAAACACGATCCAATGGCTCTTGGATCAAACCGTGCTAGCTCCAAAACTTGACTTTAAATCCTTTGTTGAAGCTACGCACCTACTAAGATCTTGATCATAAATCTGTCACTAATTAAACACAAGATCATTAGTACTATAACTACATGAGTTAATCATCATCAAAAACTATAGTGATGGGCCTTCGGGCCAACAATCTCCCCCTTTTTGATGATGATAAAACTCATGAAGTTATATGTGCATGGATTAAAGTAAAGCTTCAAAGAAGCTCCCCCTTAACTCATGCATGACAAATAAACAATAAATATGACAATGAAGTACATAAACATGTATGCAAATGAAGGAGTAAACATGCTAATCAAGCATAAAGCAAAATCACAAAATATTTTTCTCCTATTTGCAAAACAAAACATATATGCATAAACATAAAACTTCTCCCCTTTAAGCAAGGAAAACATGCATATATCTCAAATACTTCTCCCCTTTTTGTCAATCATCAACAAAGGGGTTTAAAGTAAAAATAAAATTAAATAAATTTTTCTCCCCCTTTTTGTCCGAAACAATAAACCAATGAAGGGGTAAACATAAATTAATCAATAAGGATTATATGCGATATACATTCATGAAGAGGAAGACGTTAAGTTAGCTTCCCTACACATATGCATTACATGAAGAAGGGATGACAAGCCCTAATTCACATAACACATATTATGTAATGCATAAGAGGAGATGTGAAGCTCCCCTACACACGTGTACCACATAAATAAGAGTTATCAAGCTCCTCAATATACAATACACTCAACATGAATCTATATGTAGAAGAGATATTAAGCTCTCCTTGCATATAGGCAATACAAATCAAAACATTTTGATTTTAATTTTTCTTTATAAAAACAATTTTGAGATATCAAATAAACATAATTTTTTTTTTAATTTTGATACCAATTTTAAAACATAATGCATAAGCTTAAAAAAATTTTGAAGTAAGCTTAGCATAAACAAAGTTTGTGCTTTTAAACATGTAAATCGATTTTAACTCAAGCACAAAACAAATCATATATATGTATGAAAAATGAGTATACCAATTGAAATTGATACATACATATATAAGAAAACAAAGTATGAGTATATACAAAAATAGAGTCAAATTGATACCAATTGAAACGATTCAATAATACCAATTGAAACAATAATAGGATCATGTGTATATCTCATAAACATTGAAAAATAAATAACTAGTTAAATTTATTTTTGAAAAACTAGTTAAAGATCCTTCAAAAAACATGAAACCAAATCATATGTATTTCATGAATCATACTAAATACACAGGAATTGACACTTGATCTATAAAGCTCAAAAATATGTTCATGAACTAAAGTCATGACAAACAAATAAAGTGTGAGTGTTCAAAAATCATGTAACTAGCATTTTCATGAAAATAATCAATGAAGCTCACAATCAAATATCATGAATCTTTTTATTTTTATTTTTTTAAAACAAAACATGAAAAATCCATTTTTCATTAAAAACAATGAACTTCTAGGTATATGTATGATTTATCTAAATCTAACAATATGTATACATATCCCAAATATAAAACGAGTCTATTAATAGTATTTGCATGAAGGCAAGTGAGTCAAAAAGGATATATATGTATATTTATTAGATTTGAATAAAAATGCATATACATGAAGTAAAACATGAAAATAGGCAAAATAAGTGTAAATGAAGGAATCATCAAAACTAGGCTATACGTGTGCATATAGTGGGTACAAATGAGCATGAAGTGCAAACATATATGAATCAATTTGTTGCTCACTACATGTACATGTATAAATCTAAGTTTTAATAAAAACTACATTTAAACTGGTATTTACCACATGAAGCACAAAAAACAAATGAACATGCTAAAATTATGATAAGAATAAAAAGCATGTAAACAAACTAGGAGTTTAGAAATAGTTACCAAACCAAAGAACTATTTCAAATTTCCAAACATGGTGGCCTTTCCACCAAAACTCCTTGATAGCGGTGCATCAAATGTATGTCCTTCTAGTCCATGCAACCACCACTAAGGCACTATCTCTCTCACGTCGTGTGAGAGCCCTCACCTACATCAAAAACACACGGTGGGGGTTTTGGTGCCCATTTTCTTTTGGGTTCTTGGGGGTTAGTCTTGTAAGGAACCCAAAAAATTTATTATTAGAAAAATCAATATGATGTATTCGATCAAAACAAAATTTTCCTAAATGGCCTCTGCGGCCACAATGTGTACATTTGTACACCTTAGGATGCTTATGTGTATGTGTATATCGTGGTGTGCAACATAAGCAATGCATGATGATGATGTGCATGAATGTGTGGAGTTTGTTTCTTTGAAAACAAGGACTCCAATCTAGAATGGTTAAATGCACAAGAGCTCAAGGTGGAGCTCAAACAATCCATTTTATTTTTCAAAGATTAATCTCATTTTCATCAATGGTGGCATGTAAGGCATGGTGAGATTTTGAAACAATATTCCTTTTCTTTTGAGAAACATTTTCTTTTTCTTTTTCAATCATTTTTCCTTTTAAAATATTATTTTCTTAAAAAACGACTTCCTTTTGTTTTTCCACCAAAATAATTTCATTTTTCAAAATAGTGTTTCCTTCACAAAGATTATTTAATTTGGACATCAAGGAAACATTCTCGTTTTTCAAATCTTCTTTTTCTTTTTCTAAACATGCAATCTTATTTTTAAATGAATCATTTTCTTTTTGCATGCAAACAAAATCCTTTTTCAAATTTTTATTATCTTTCTTAACCATGTCATATTTTTCAAGTAAAAGTTGACAAAAAGATGAAAGCTCATCATATGACATGTTAACATCTTCTACCTCAGATTCGGTAGTTACCTCAAGGGGGTTATCCCCTTGGACCATATAGCACAAGTTGGAGACGTCACTTCCAACATCCGAATCGCTCCCCGCATAGTATTGTTCATTTTCGCCAAGGGAGAGGAGGGTGTTCCATCCTACAAAAGCCGAATGAATATTAGAAACCCTAGATAAATAATCATCATGTAGGGTACTCTTCAAAGCATGAATGGCTTTTGAGTTAGCCTCAATATACTTGCTATTATTAACATATGAATCATTGATGGTAGCGAGATAAACATGAATGCCTAGGGCCTTGAGGTATAAGGACATCTTCACCTTTCATATATGGATGTTAAGAATGTCAAACATGGGTGGTGACATGAAGTCCATGGTGTGTGTACAAAATATTGTGATTAGCCTAAAAATGAGGATCTTTAACTCTAGGTTGTAAGACCCAAATTCAGAGCACTTGGCTCTGATACCAATTGTAAATCACCTAGAGGGGGGGTGAATAGTTGATGGCTAATCTAATGGTCACTTAATGCCAAATAATGCGGAAGTAATAATTATTATGACCTAAACTAAACTCTTACACTAAATACTACATATAACACAAGAGTGTTGCCGAATTCCCCTTAAATGGCTCTGGACTAACTCCTCTAGATTCCCCTTGATAAGGGTTGAGGTGCCGCGTTGGCTCTCTTTGTTAAATACAAGTGTTAGCAAACAATCCCCAAGCAAGTATATCAATATGAGCACATAATATATCAAGCATGTAAGGATAAGCACAATAAAAGTATGCAAGATATAAACAAGAGACAAAAGAGAGAGAGTGAGCAATCGCAAACACAAGGGATTTGTTTCGAGGTTCAAGCACACTTACTCTACATCCCCGCCTTCGACACACGAAGGATTTCCACTATAATCGATCCCTCCGGATCACTCGGTGCCGCAACACCTACAACTCTCGGACTCCCTACTCCCGTACACACCGCAAGCCCACCGGCTCGCCGAGGCCGCACCTCAAACAAGAAGTTCGCACCTGAACTCGAAACACCGAGTGCCCACTAGGACCCGAAACAATGCGAACACACATGTCCGCTTCCTCAAAGAACAAAGTAGAACTTTGGTGATCACAACTCTTGATCACCTAAAATCCTCTCACAACAAACTCTTATAGGTAGATATAGCAATGGAAAGCTCAAGTGTTGTGTGAGATAACAAGGATGAGAATGGTGGAGGAAAACTCAAGAAATTCTCTTTTTTAACACTCTTGATAAACTCTCCTTTTTATTGGAAATATTTGCTCTTAATCAAGTGGAGGAAAACCTCTAAATGGTTTAGGAAAAACTGGTGAAAACCCACCTGAAAATCTTGTCCAAAAACAATGTCCAAACCCCCAAATTTATAAGGCTAGAAAAACTAGCCGTTGGGGTCTGTCAGGCCTGTCGGTCGACTGTCCGGCCGACCGGCCAACGGTCATATTTCAGACCGTTTGAGCCATCGGTTGACCGGTCGGTCGACCGAGCCAGGATACAGAGAGCAAGTCTCTCTGTCCGGTCGACCGCTCGGTCGGCCGGGGCCTTTCCAGAGAGCAGAGCTCTCTGGACGGTCGACCGGGTCGGTCGGCCGGCCATCCTGTTAGAACTGGCATGCACGTCTGTGCACGTCGGTCGACCGTCCGGTCGACCGGCTGAAGCCAGATCAGAAAACTTAGGGATTTAAAACTTGGTCTTTTTGGCTAAAATAAAATCCCATAAATTCACAGAAAATCTACAAAAATAGTTTTACCAATATACTTTGATAAACAAACATGCTTGCACAAAATCAAGGCATGTTACAAATGATTTGGACTATTTTTGTAAGTTGGAAATATTGGCTCAAATGAAAACAGTATTTTTTCAAAACTTAATTTTTCCAAATTTTGTTTTCCAAAACATCTCCAAATACAAAAACAAGATATTTAAACTACTTTTAAAGCATAGTGTGTATGGATTGATCCACTACACAAACATGGTGAAATATCTATGTTTTTGACATTAAGCACTAAACATGGTTTTGGTTAAAAGACATGTATATGAGAAACACCAAAATTAAAGTTATATGTTTTAACCAAAACGATATTTTTCCAAAATGTAAAGTCTTTTCTAAACAAACTAAATCAAGAGTGTGTGTGTGTATATGTACTTGAGCAATCCACCAACTACTCTATCCTTTACATTTTATCTAAAAACAAAATCTTATAAAACAAACCTAGACACAAGTCTTCATCTTCTTGAAGTCTTCACTTGAAGCCTTCTCATCTTCTTGACTTGGTCCAAACACGATCCAATGGCTCTTGCATCAAACCGTGCTAGCTCCAAAACTTGACTTTAAATCCTTTGTTGAAGCTATGCGCCTACTAAGATCTTGATCATAAATCTGTCACTAATTAAACACAAGATCATTAGTATTATAACTACATGAGTTAATCATCATCAAAACTAGAGTGATGGGCCTTCGGGCCAACAGTATTCCCTATTTTTGGACATGTTTTTATGATAATATAATTTTACTTCATGTATATGTTAATTTTGCCTTGAAGCTGGTATTGTTTTAATGAAAATTTATTTTGATGATTTTCATGTTTTCGACAAGGAATTTCATATTAAGCCTTATTGCCTATTCCCATGATTATGCTTTTCATATCTTTCTTGTACACTCACATTACTTGATATTTTCTCATGACTTTGTTTTCATGAGTATTATATGTGCTATATACACCTTGAGTGTTGATTGTGTAATTTTCATATTTTCATAGATATATTCTTGTTTTATTCTTTGCTTGAAAGATTTCATACTAATTTTCAAATTTATCATAAAAATAGTTGCGTATTTCCTCATTTGGAAGTATTTTCAAATCATATTTTTAAAAACCCCTTCCATCGTATGGGTGGTTGGATGGGCGACCATGCCTTGCATGCTCAAATTGAAAATCATTTTAAACATGTGCATGAATAAGGTGGTCCTTATGAGTTATATACTTGATTCTCATTGTGTTTTCAATTGGTATCACAATTGATATCTTTTTTGTATACTCATATTTATTTCTAATATGTATGGGTCAAATCTCAAATAGTATCAGCTTCGATTGATATTTAATTCTTCATATATATATATATATATATATATATATATATATATATATATATATATATATATATATATATATATATATATATATATATATATATATATGTTTTGATTGTGATTACTATATCTTTGTATCTTAAAGCACAAATTTTATTATGCGAAGCTTGGTTTAGTCCTTAATGACAATTATTTTTCAATTGGTATCTCACAAAAGCTTATGCATCGTTTTCATTAGTATTTCATAAAGGGAGAGAAAATTCATGTTTTACCTTTCAAACGGTTTTGTTTACAATCGGTATCTTACTCCCATTCTTTATGTTGAAAAATGATATTTGGTAATTGATATTTTGGTTTTCAATTGGTTTCCTACGCTCCTAATGAAAAATAGTTTCAATTGGTATGTTTCATTTTCAATATTGGTATCAAGAATAATAAATTGATATTATTCTCTATTTGGTATCTTTATTGCAAAATGATTTTAGTGTTTAACCAAAAAATTAGTTTATATTTCAATTGGTATCATGCTTCATTTTATATTGATATCTATATTGAAATGAGCTATGTTTACCTAAAAATTTGATTTTTTACTTCCATTTGGTATCAATAATTACAATATATATATATTCTTACAATTGGTATCAAAATTATAAATTATTTTCAATTGGTACTAATATTTACAATTGGTATCAAGATTTACAATATATATTTGTTTCAATTGGTATCATAACATACATTGTCTCATTTTCTATTGGTATCATAATTTGGTTTCATAATGTTTCGATCTATATTGCTTATTTCTATGTTTTGACATAGAGAAGAAAATTTCTTTTGAGTTTATTTTGTGCCCCTTTGTTGATGATTTGACAAAAAGGGGAGAGATATGTTTGGAGTTTATATGCATGTTGCCTCTATGCATGTTTATGTTTGGAGTTTATATGCATGTTTAACTTTTGTTTACTTTTACAATTGGTATAAGAGCAATTGGTTTGGTTTGTTTACTTTTACAATTACTATCATAGCATATATGTTTTATTTATGCATGTTTATGCATGTTTATGTTAAGCATTTATTGCATATCTTTATGTTTATTGCTATGCATGAGTTAAGGGGGAGCTTCTTTGAAGCTTATCTTTAATCTATGCATATATAACTCCATGAGTTTTATCATCATCAAAAAGGGGAGATTGTTGCAGAGGCCGTTCACTCTAGTTTTGATAATGATTAACTCATGTAGTTATAGTCTACTAATAATCTTGTGAGATTTAGTTTCAGATATTCGAACAAGTTATTAGTAGGTGATTAGCTTCAACAAAGGTGTTTTGGAGCTTTCACATGGTTATTCAAGAGCTCGAGTGTCAAGATCGCATCTAGCACTCGGATGGAGTCAAGCTCGTGTGAATCGCGTTTGGATTGAGTCAACTTAGAGAAGGAGTTCTACAAAAAGACCTCAGTTTGTTTAGTTTAAGATTTTATTTAGATCATTATAAAGATTAGATAGTGTTGATATGCTCAAGTTCACAATACACACAAGTTTTCAGTTTATCGGTTTTGATTTTCGGTTTAACAGATTTCGGATTTCATGTCGAAAACATAGATATATATCTTTCATGTATATTGGATTCTATCCATATACAATATGCTTCAAAGTTGTTTCAATATCATGTTTTTGTATTTATATGAGTTTTGGAGAAAACAGTTTTCTATTTCTAAAATCCAAGTTTTGGAAAATACGAAATTTGGTTTAAGGCAAAATTTCAACACAAAAATGGTACAAATTGTTTATAATATGTGTTTAATTTTTTGTCACACATATTTTTATTTCAATGATATAATAAGAACTTATTTTTGAGGAATTATGTATATTTTATGGGATTATTTTGGAGGCAAAATACCTAAGTTTTTACCCCCTAAATAACTGGACCTGGCCTTCTGCCGGTCGACCGGACGGTCGACCGCTACAGAAGTCGGTCGACCGGTCCAGTCGACCGACGTGCACGGACGTGCACGCCAGCCTGGGCTGGTAGGCCGGTCGACCGGGCGTCGACCGTCCAGAGAGTTCTGCTCTCTGAAAATGGCCCTGGTCGACCGACTGGTCGACTAACAGAGAGTTTTGCTCTCTGTATCCAGCTTGGTCGATCGGCGCGGTCGACCGGCCAGAGAGCCGTTGCTCTCTGGTTCCAGGCCCGGTCGACCGGGCGGTCGACCGTGGCACAACTGTCATAAAAATGACCGTTGGCGGTCGACCGGAAGATCATTTCTGACCTTTCCTGTCTGCCAACGGGCAGAATTGTTTGGGGCTATAAATTTCCCACATTTAACCTGGTTTTAGCCAAGAATTTTAAGAGCAAAATTTCTATCTTTCAGCAAGTTTTTAAAAGAGTTTTTGTGCAAAAAGATTTGATCTTTAATTATTTTTAGAGGGTTGGAAAATCAAGAAAAGGAGAAGTCTTTGGGATTGGTTTTTTATCTTCATTTCTATAGCTATTCTAGAAGTTTTCCCAAGAGTTTTTTTTTGTGATTTTGATTTTCAAACTCTTTGTATTTCTCACACTTGAGCTATCTATCTATCCTATCTATTAGGATCATGTTTTGTGAGAAAGAATTGGTTTGTGGTTTGTTGAAACCAACAAGTATTGTAAACCCTTTCCTTTGCTTGGCTTTTTGCCTTCCCTCTAAGTGTAGAGGAGATTGTGCAATTGGATTGTTGGTATCCCTCTAAGTGTAGAGGTGATTGAGTTTGTTGGTATCCTCTAGTGAGAGGTTGATCATATTTGGCTTTGTGCCTAGCCTCGTGTGTAGAGGTTGTTAGTACTTAAGAGAGGAGTTGTGTACTATAAAGTTGTATTACCCAAATCCTTAGTGAAGGTTCCCTGTATGGAAAGTCTTGTTTGAACGCTATAGTGGAAATCCTTCTTTGTGAAGGCGGGGACGGACGTAGAGCTGGGCGCTCTAACCTCGAAACATATCTTTGTGTTTGCGTTTGATCTACTATCTCTTAACTCTCTCTCTCTTTATATTGTGCCTTGCATCATTTCATATTGTTCATTCATATTTATATGCTTGGTATTGTTTGTTGTGTGCTTATACTTGTGTTCAACTAAGAGAGCTTCAATAGCACCTCAACTCTTATTTAGAGAAATTTAGAGGAGATAGTCCCGAGCCCTTCACTGGGAATTCGGTTACACTCTTTGGTTACACTAAGTGTGTTGCAATTAGTTTTAATTCCACATTATTTGTCATTAGATTATCCATACACCTATTCACCCCCTCTAGGTGTACTTTCACTAACCCTTCCTTTTCCTTTAATTCCAACTCCAAAAAACACCTCCATTTCCTTCTCCTTTCACCTTCATCTCCCCATCAAAATCCTAAAACCACCATTCTCCTTCATCTTTACCATAACTATAACAATAACAACAACTACAACTCCCTACCATCATCTTATTTCTGCTCAATCTCTATTTATTCCACCACAACTGTAAAACTCTACCAAATAAACCACAATCTCCCTTGCCTTCTACAAAACAACCTCCTTCAACTTATCCTTCCACAAAACACCACCCCACAACTCCTTTAGGGTCGGCCACCGTGCTTTGCTAGGGGTCAAGCTCCTCTTCGACAATAACATCTCTGGTAACCACTCCAGTGACCATTCTGGCGATCATTTCGGCGAAACTACAACGACAACACCAACGTCACCACCACCATCTTTACTACACCATTTTCATCACCATCTCTTCTACTCTTCTCCACCACCACCACCATCACTATCATAACCATAAACACCCCCCTCATCACCACCATCTCAAGCTTCTACATCACCCTCCTCATTATCTCCATCTCCTTCCTTTTCATTCTCCTCCAAAAACCACCACCACTACACATTCTCCATCTTCACAACCACCTCTTCTATTTTCTTTTTCATCACCACCATCTTAACTTTTACCATCATAATACCACCTCATCACCACTACTTCAACCTCCAACATCACCATCATCACCACTACTTTCAACCTCCTTTTCATTCCTTCCTCAAAATCCATTTCTACCACCAATAACACCATCAACTCCAACACCATCACCTTCACCCTCCCCTCTCTCCCCCTATTGCCGGCCATCACCAAGGCCACCACTATGACGTGGCACACCCCCTCTAGGTCCGGCCACCCCTTAGGCCAAGCCCCATTCAATTTTTCTTTAGTGCTTTCACCGCTTCGAGACTCATGCGCACGGTGCTTCCATAAAAATAATTTTAGGAAAGTTTCCTCGCCTTAATTTGGGTACCCCACTTCGACGGGTGTATTATATTGGTATTTTTATTTTCATGAATTCATGTGAGTTATAATCTGTGGACATGTCGTGACTTGTATTAGGTCAATGTACTATAATATTTGTAATAGTGTAAACGGTATGATATTTTTGCACGTGTTGGTACTAACCATGCAGGTTCCTATGTATAGCCTTCAGGGCTTCTGCCCGCTCCCGTGATGGTTACCCAATTTGTCTGGGCCTTACACCCTTACGGGTTTCAAGGTAGATACCTAGGGTGTGCTTAGACCCCGGGCTTACTTCAACTCTTATGGGCTTACACATAGCCTTCGGGCTTCACATACTATATATATAGTCTAGTTACTGCCTATTTATATGCATGATTGTGTGGTACTAGAATTTTGTACAGGTACCCTTATACTAACTCTGGTTTTTACCTACTACGGGGCTAGCTACCCAATTAGTTTTAGGCTGCACCCTTATGGGTTTCGGGTAGCTATCGAGGGTGTGCTTAGACCCTGAGCGTACCTTAGCCCTCGGGCTCTCTCGCTTACTTCCTCGAAAGAAGAGTGCACTTAGACCGTCAGGTCTCTCATGCTCTGCCTTGTAGGCATACTAAGCACTTAACAACTTTGTTCACTAAATTCGCCTAGGCGAGATGCTGCCAGATTTTCTACTCGCATTTTAAGCCGAGTCATCCGGTAACCTCGTCAAGCGCTTTAGTAACTAAACACTGTTCACTGTCCAAGCCTCTAGCTTGCTCAACTTCGCTTGATTGTACTCAGCTATCACTATATCACTTGCTATGCACATGCTTGATATGTTAACACATGACATGTTGACACCTGTCATCTACATGCTAACACCTGCCCCTTGTTATGACATGACTTATTACCTGGCATTTGCATGATATTACATTAACATCTAATTACTTGTTATGTTTAACTCCCTACTCATAATTATCATACTACGGGAATGTATTGCCTTATCTCCGTTGGCCCAAAGGCCCATCCCTCTAGTTTTTTTATGATGATTAAATCATGTATTTATAGTACTAATGATCTTGTGTTTATTTAGTCTCAGATATTTGATCAAGATCTTACTAGGTGTTTAGCTTCAACCAAAGGATTCGAAGTCAAGTTTTGGAGCTAGCACATATGATTCAAGAGCTCGCGCATTAGATTCATCAAGTACTCAAGAGGAGTCTAGCTCTTTGCATCAAGGTTTGGACCAAGTCCAGAAGGAGAAGAAGATTTTCAAGAGAAGATTTTCAAGAAGACTTGTGTCGGGTTTTGTAAGTGTCAAGATTTGTTTTTAGATAAAATGTAAAGGATAGATTAGTTGGTAGATTGCTCAAGTTCACATACACACACAAGATTTATATGTATTTTCATAAGATAGTTTGAGTTTAGAAAAATATCGTTTTGGATTTATCAAAACTTATTTTAGAGCTTATTGTCAAAAACATAGATATTTGATCTCATATGTGTAGGCATCATATCCATACACACTAAGCTTCAAAAGTGCTTAAAATATCTTGTTTTTGTATTTGGAGAAATTTTGAAAAAATCATTTTTCAATTTAGAGATTGTTTTTGAAAAATACATATTTTGTTTATGGCAAAATTTTTATATTACAAAAATGGTTCAAAATGATTATAATATGTGTTTATTTTTAATCAAACATGTTTGTACATTAAAGTATTTCAATGAACTATTTTTGTAGATTTTATATGAATTTATGGGATTTATGGAGTTAAAATAACAAGGTTCTTAATCCCAAATATTTCAGCTAGACTACACTGGTGGTCGATCGGACGGTCGATCGGACCAGG